>OMKK01029694.1:0-13260 GCA_900302305.1 Polymixia japonica | reverse complement strand
GCTGTGTGTGTGTGTGTGGTATGGTGTGTGTGTGTGTGTGTGCGTGTGTGTTTGTGTGTGTGTGTGTGTGTGTGTGTGTGTGTATGTGTGTGTGTGTGTGTGTGTGTGTATGTGTGATTGAGGGGACAGAAAAGCCCATCACCATTAATCACAGGGAGATCATGACAGGATTACAGAGAGAGAGAGAGAGAGAGAGAGAGAGAGAGAGAGAGAGAGAGAGAGAGAGCGAGAGAGAGAGACAGTGAGCGAGAGAGAGAAGCCATTGTTCTGGTGGTAGCAGAGGGCCAGTTATGACGGTATGGTCACAGGAGAGCCCCTGTACTCTCAGTGGCAGATAAAGCCTATGAGGGATGGATTGGCTGACAATGGAACTTTGCACACAAAGGAGATAGGGTTTGGGGGAGGGGTGGCAGGGCAAGAAGACCTTAGCAGTAATGGCGATACGGGGTGTGTGGAATGGTTAACATACAGCGCCACTGTTACATAAAATGTAGCATATCTGGCTATGGATAGACACGGGCCACCCAGGTACATATGGCGGACAACTAACTTCCGCACGATGCCACTAATCTCTCTTTACCTTTACATAGGCATTATAGCACAAATAATTCCTACTTTTACTGTCTGTGGACAGAGATTAGTTCACTAATAATATTTTTTTAAAAGTGCTCTAGATAGGAATCTAAGTGTGTAGCGTTCTCTTCCTGGTTCTCTTCCCGTACAGCCGGATCACACACAGGTCATGTTTTCCTGCGTGATAAGCTAGGGAATCAACATCTCACTCCCCTCCCATCATGCACCAGGAGAGTTGGATGGCCAGCTGTGTATCAAGCTCTGTCTTCTTAGTTGCCCTTTGGCCCCAGCATGGCTGATCTCCACCCACGCAACACTGTCCGATAATTCTCCTATTCAGATGCCACAGTTCGAGCAACGGTAACAAAGCCTGCATAGTACAGTTCAAGGACTGCTTTCCCAAAACTTTTATTGCTGATCTACTTGTAGCACCCAACTAAACAGTAAAGTATTCAGTTTAAGTTTGTTTCTTTGAATATGAATTCTTTGAAAATGAAAAAAGTTAATAAGCAATCACTTATAAACATTTTATAATCATTACTGTCTGTTGTGCAAGAGTGTACTTAAAGAAGAACAAAGAACTTCTTTGACTAAAAACACATAACCAGCCACAGTTCATCACAGTTTGGTTTAGTTGGGCAACAGGAAACTGGCCTTTCTTATATCAGAGCAACTAATGTGTGACAAAAGACCACTGTGCAGAGGAGATCACAAACTGTTTTCGCAGAAAATGGTGACCATGAGAATCGGAAAGCTCACCTACTATTTCTTATTTTCTTTTCTCATGACGAAAAAAAAAACCAAGCTGTGGGTTGTGTAACACAGATAAGCAACAGATATTTTAAGCAAAGGGTGAGAAGGTTTGTCACTGTCACATAAGCACATAGAGGCAGACAGGCGCACACACACACACACACACACACACACACACACACACACACACACAAACACGCGCGCACACACAAATAAAAACCTTGACCACATAAAAGCCTGAAAAAGAACACAATCTTGGAAAGAGCAAGGCAAGCATCTGTGGCCTTCACCCGCCCCCGTGTGTGCTTGAGATCAACCTTTTGTGAGAGCGCTGAGCGGAGGGTTGAAGAGAGCTGGATGCTCACTTTCTGCACTAAATCTATTTATTTTCAGTCCTAACCTGGTGGGGAGAGCAGATTACTACTACTGGACTAGTGGTAAAAGGTTTTCTTCTGCCGAAACATTTGAACTATTCTACCTGCTGTGAAAAAAATCTTAGATTAGACCGTGCCTAGTGTTTTATCTCTTGAAAAAAACGTTTTGAATCAGCATCTCAGCATCTATCAAGATTTCTACAGATAGAGGAAATTAGGTGCCATATGTTAGTGAGAAGAGTGTATTTGTGTGTTGCTCAGGTGTGTGTGTGCGCGCGCGCGCGTGTGTGTGTGTGTGGGTGTGCATGTGTGTGTGTGTATGCGTGCACGTCTGGGTCTGTGCCATCACATGGCCTCAGTGAAAGGTCCCATATGGGCTGTTTGCAGAGGAGGTACAAGGTGAACACACTGCCAAGTCAGCACCAATAGCCATGCACCTATTTATAGAAACAGCCATAAGTTCCATCAAGATAGGATTGAGTCACCCGTCTTTTGATTAGCATACAAAATGAGATGGATATGCCTCATTGGATTTTGTCTGGGTGATAAGAATCAGAGGGAGACAAAAGCCAGTTATCCACCAGACTGGGATTAACAATACTCTCTCTTTTAAACTAACTGAACAGAAGTCAAATATAAATAATCTACGGGTAAAATGTTTGATTTAAATTTTCAAAAAACGTCAATCTTTCAAACAATGTAAGCAAGTAATAATTTATTTGCTTCGACCTTTTGTTTGCAGTGAACGACATTTGTTGTTAAAAACAAGTGTTGTTAAATCTATATTCATCTCAGTTGTACTTCTGTGGCCTGTGCTGTGTGTTTATGTTAGAAATAGGTTACCTCATATCTAATTCACTAATACTATGATGGTGTCTCTTTTTTTGTTGTCCCACCTGGTGTAATGTACTGTATATATGTACATATATATATGTGTGTGTGTGTGTGTGTGTTTTATTAGGTGCGAGATTGTAAAAAAAAAGTACATCCATGTGTAATTTGAGTGTGTGCGTGCAAGCTATTGTTATTTTCCATGCAGACAGAGAGAGATGAGTGATAAGAAGGCGACTGTCTGCCAAGCGTCTGCTGTATTTGAATGCCTGTGTACCGTGTCAATCCACTCTCGGTCCTTTCACACCACAATAGACCCTGGCTTTTATGACGGCCGCGGCCATTAATTCACCGGCGTGGAAAGACCGCCTCATGACATGAACGTAGGTTTGATGTAAAACTATTTGTGTAAAGTACTGCTGGGTTAAAAAAGACCGTAAAGACAAAATTTTACTGCGTTAAGGGGTTCCTCCTCTTCTTCTTCTTTCCCCTCATTCTCCAAAAGAGGTCCTGACAGCCAAAGCTGATCAAGTGAAAAAAAAGTGCTTCTGCTGTCAAGCAAGAAAAGTTGCCGTAGTTTTCTTTTTATCTCTAGAAAATTTGCAGCACACACAGTGTTCTGTCCTGTCCTTCACATATGAGGCATCTCTCCTTATAGCGTACTTGACGATAACGTTTGTTTGAAGAAGCTAATTAATCTTGGGTTTTCTGACTCGTAGGTACAAAAGCGGAATCTGTAGTCTGGCACAGGAAAAAAATTAGGTCATCGATTTGCTCTTTGTGTTTCGAGCGTAAGATCTACTTCTGTCATGAGTAAACAAGTTGTTGACTCAGAGGAAGCGTGAAGACCGCCTCACTGCTAACCTTTCATATGTTGTAACATCAACCTGCTGACACACAAAAACTTTACTCTGACTCAGGTTTCTTATCTTACTGTTGGAAATAGTGACAGGCCCCAGATAATAATAATAAATAAAGAGAGGGAGAGAGAGCACAAGCAGAAAAAAAAAGAAGAGGAGAGGCGACTTGTCACTGAATAACCTCTGGGTCAGTCAGAGTGCTGGGACTGCATTTTAGAACCTGTATGTCACAACTAGCCAGAAAAAAAATCTGCAGTATACCTTTGCTCACTAAAATAGTCATGTTTTACTGCCATCACCTGTATTTTTGGACTGCTGTAATACATATCAGCTATCAACTGTTTTTCAAAGACAGATATGTAGCATACTGAATTGAAAACCTTTAATGGTTTCATAATCAGTCTTGTGATAACTGCAGCTTATTCTTTTGTGACTCTTTGAAATATTTAATTCTTTTTTTAAAAGTGGAAAGACAGAGGGCATAAGATAGATACTTTAAATGGATATAGACAGTAGGCAGTATACAGAGAGAAGGTGGTGTTAGGTTATGAGAGACTGTTGAGAGAGAAAGTTTAAGAAACTAAACTCTTAGGCAGGACAGCCTTTGTTTGAAAAATATAGATTTAAAGGAAGGAAAAGAGAAAGAAAGAGACCCTATTCTCCTAAGGGTCACACCAGGTCTGAATGGCGTTTGATGAGAGAGAAGTGCCTGTCCTCTAACCTCCATGTTAGCTGTGTCCTCACTATCATTCTAAGCTCCTGGCCAGAGATGGAGCCGGTTGCCAGGGAGACGCACCACCTTCAAGAAGGATGATGGCTCTTGCAAATCAACCCATTCATTCCTGTGACGTGAGCAGCACTGATAACAGTGACGTGGGTTTATGTGCTTGTGTGAGTAGGAGTGTGTAGCTACTGTTGATAGGGGCTTCATTTTAAATGATGTTCTATGCTCTTCTCTCCTTGACAGCACTCTATCTCGATCTACAGGTTATATCAAAGATATACACTTTGACTGTAATAGCCTCCATTGCTTAGTGTGTTAGTGCCAACTGTCCTGGCAGTATGTTTCCCCCTCCCTTAGTGACAATGAAATCACAGAGACCATCTTCCTCCTCCCATTGGCTGGTAAGCACCATGGTGATGCCCTCTGATTGGGCATGCCCAGCATGCACTCTCGGCCAATCAGGTTCACTGTTTCCAAGAGACTGAAGCATGTAGGGCTATTTAAATCCAACCAGAGACTCACAAGATTGTTCAGATGTATATTTCACTGTGCAAAAAAATAAAAAGCTAGGGGGGAAAAGGTTTACGAGTGGACGGATGTGCAAATCCAGACCAACCTGATTGGTGTTTAAAAGTGGTCGGCCCATCTCGAGGGGCTAAAGCGACCCAGAGCGAAGCGTGAGTTGAATGAATGAACTTGTGCATGTTGTTCTTCTCAACCCCCATAATTTATCTATGAATATTGATAAAATTCTTCTCCTTGCCTGCATTGATGCTTGCCTTGCAGTACACGAAGCTGATGAAGAGAGCGGAAATGACACGGTTAAATCGAATGGACAGATGAACTAAAAGCTGGAGGTCTTTTCTCCTGTACAACTATGTCAGGGGGGCAGTCGGCTATTGGTTTTTCATGGTGCATCAGGAGCAGGAATGTGCCATCAAAGACTAACTTGCAGAGGACCACAATTAGAGAGTGAAACTCTGGGTGACGAACACAGCGTAAGTCCGCAGCCATTTTGTGTCCACTCTTTTTTTCTTCAAACGTCATACTTTCTGTAACTACAAAATGGTGGACAAATCCTCTCATCAGGTTATCACAAAATTATTTTTGACATAGAAAAAAAGTAGACTTTTTTTTACACTGTAATAGCTAATCTGTAGTAACATAATCTTCTGTACAGTAATATGTTAAAATAATATAATTCATAGTTTTAGATGACTCTTATTTATATATCGAATTATATATCGTGCCTGATATGTCTGTAGTAAACATTTCTGAATAACTTTCAATAAAATGTAAATTAACTATTTATTCTTTACTCGCTGTATTACTTATCGCATTGCAATACCTATGTTTCGTATCCCACTGTCTCATCGAGAATGAACGTGTTGTGAGAACAAACAATATGACTTCTAGGAATGTGTAAATAATTACTTGGTGTGTTGTCAAAATGAATGAAAGAAGAGGTAAGAGTAAGCTTTAGCAATGGCCCCTGCCCTCTTACCATAACCAAGCCAACAGCACAACAGCCTAGTACTTGAACCGACACAGTAGTTCAGTAGGAGTCCTCTGCACCTAATCAACGTTGAAATGTATGACAATCACAGTTACAGGAGATTTAATTGATATTTCTCTCTTTTTTGTGCTTTACCTTTAACCCCTTCTTTTGCAAAGTCATATCTAGTCTTGATGTATTTGTATTGCAAAACAGCACATTTTTAGAGCTTAGTTTTTTAGTTTAAGTGTCAGTAGAGGCATTATATATTCATAGAAAATACATGACTCACATGACTCTTATACAGTGGGTATGTAATGATCATTTTAAGTAGTTACATAGTTATAGTTATTGTTGTGTTATTAGTTACTGTATGATGGGGGAAGGACAATATCTAAATACTTATGCATGACATTGTGATATTGATTTGTGATTTTTGTCTAATAAATTATATCAGATGATGGCTACAGTGATTTTATACCCAGACATGAGTAAAACACATTCGTTATTTCAAAAAGCAAATCTAGGCAAACTCCAGAATCCCTCCTTTACTGGCCTCTTGTCCCCCAAGTACCGATGGGATTGTAGGGTTTGTAAATCGTTCATTCATCCTTTTTGTGGTGCCCCTTTCATTGAAAATGCAGTCACTTATATAAAAACATATATAAACTGATCATGTGATTGCCCCTTTCCCCACTTAGCTACAGTATGGCTTGAGACCATTCAACACCTTTTTCGAATAATTATGCTCTATCTGAGGAGCACCTGGACATCCCATTGTGAAGAGGACAGTGGCTATTAATTTCTACATAAATGCTACTATTAATGATGTTAGGACAACCCGTCGCCAAATTTCAGGAATAATTTTCAATATCTGTATCAGGACAAAGCCCAAAACAACAGAAATAGTTGTAAAAGTATATGAAAAGTATAGTAATTGTTTAGTAATCTTACAATTATCGCCTCGGAGTTGCCCGGTGAAATGTTTTGCATCAAAATGTGCTCCTCATCCTCTCAAATGGAAAAGGCTCGTAACAGTTAGGCGCGCGCTATCTATTTAGTGAAGCTCGTGCACGTGTCATCCCGAGGCTGTTATCTTGCCACAAGTTTCTCTTGTAAACGTAACCATTTTCAACACATTTACCTTGTCTTGACTTTTCCATTTTTGGCTTTAGAAGTTGAGTTTTACATTTGGACAACATGACTAATATTTTGCCGGAGCTTTACCACCTATGGCTGTAGCTGACGGTAAGTTTGCCTGTGTTTTCTACACATTCATTCATAGACATTCATTGAGACATTCATACTGCACGAACCCACTCGTGTTGCATGTTGTACATTTGTACATTTCTTTACCGTTTGATTATGATAAACTTGAGAGCTCCCTACAGAACTATTGTTTTGAAACTTTGCTTACTGGGAAAGAAAAACTAGGACTCTGATAGATATTTATTTATTGGGTATGGTTTGTTGTCAAAGCTGCTTCCACAGCGCCACTTGGTAACCATGGAGATTGGACGTGAACGCGCAGAGTGGATGCTCTCGTTCATGAACAAAACCAGTCCAGGGAAGCTGTGTTGTTTCGCCTTGTTTTTAATGATGAAATGAACGGGGTATCTATGAACATAATGTTATTATATCCCACGTATTCTTTTCTGTTCAAAAACAAAATCAGTTATAGATTAGATTTCAGGGACGCTATACGTCCCTGTAATCAAAGATGGAAAAGTAACACCAGCCAGCTACAAATACTGGTAAATTTGAACTGGTTGGTACGTTCTTCTACGTTCTTATTCATCATGGATGAAAAAGTTACCTGCCCTGCTTCCAATGAACCCTGATATTTTTACAGGCAATTAGCACCGCACATTGTCCATTTTCTGTCATGCCATATTATTTATCCTCATTAAAATATCTCCAACCTCTTTTCTATAGACTGCATAACCACTTACGTTAGTATATCAAACAACTGAAGTCATTTCCACAGCATCTTGGCAAATGTCATGTGGACCAAATGGCCTCTATGGAGAGGAAACGTGAGAACGCCAGTCCATTTACCCTGAGACACAGTGCATTGAGGAAAACAAGTGCAGAAATAGTCAATGAAGCCAGGCAGTCCCTACGCACTCTATGCACCCAGCGACCATGCACTCCCAGAGGTGGACACAGGCAACTTTTTGGGGAGAGTTCCGCCCGTGCAACAGCAGACAGCAGACCTCCATCCAGCTTCAGGTCAGACAGGAGCTCTGGTTAAATCTACTTGTAGCACTCGGGTTGTGAAATGCAGTTTTGGTCACATGCAAACTGTAGAAAATAATAAATATATTTTCCCCTCACAGCATTCATGCTCAAAATTTTGATGCTCCTGACTCTAGGCCAGGATCAGGGACTCGCCTCTCCCCTCTTGACCATGTAAGTTTCCTCACACAGAAGCTTACTGTGTATTGTACTCTATTTCGTATCCAGGTCAAGGTTTTATTTGGGATAAGCTAGGATATGTATCTGCGTATTCTAATATCCTGAATATAACTGTAACACAAAGTTACACAGACTGCGGAAGGCTGTGAATGGCACATGGCGAAAACATGCCTCAGTGTTTCAGCTAAGTATCATCACTGCTGAATTCTAGCTGTTCTACCACATCCTCAACAGCTATGCATGCCATTGATAATGTTATTGTTGTTTGGTACCAGAAGCCAAAGTTCCCGGTCCCCCACAATGCTGAGGAGCCGGTCAGGACCCTTCCCAAACCTCCCTCTGACCCGCTGGAAGTGAAGAGGGGGCTGTCAGGGACGCGGGCCCGCCTCCTCAGGGCAGGATCTCTCACCGCGCTGCCACCTCTACAGCTACCCACAGATGGTGAGGAAGGAGAAAGAGTGATTGATGAAATCCAGTGAAGGGTAAAAGATGATGCCATGAGGTGTCGAACGAAAATGGAAATATTTAAAGATTGAGACTACAGGCTATGTCGAGGCAACACACAACCATTTTGATGCCAATATTCAATCTGTTAGAGCTATTTAGACTTTAGTTTGCGAGGCGGCTGGGTTCGCGAGATCACGAGTTCGCCGCGAGAATCGCGACTGTGAGAATCCATCTTGTCAGGCTTCAAGTTAATGCCACTGTGGCAGAACTACAGCTGGTTCGGACCAATCAGCGTCCTACAAGGAACTACTGGGCGAGGGCAAGGACGACTTCTCAGGTGGTTCTGTGTAACAAACCATCTGGCGCGTCAGGTTAATTTAGACAAAAAGTACAAATAAAGGAAGAGAGGCAAACTGACATCAATTGATAAGTCTGTAAAACCTGGAAACTATGTAGGTGTGAAAAGCCCTACCTTATCCACACAACCTATTTACAAATATAGCAAGGGTTCATTAGCAGCATGTATTAGACTCGACCTTGCTTGAACAGGTAAAAAAACACTGGAAGAAACACCATTCAGTTCACCCGTTGCAATACAGCTTTAATTTTCCTATGCAGGCAGCAGAGTGCTGGGGCAGCTTTTGTCAAAGGGAAATGAATAGAGCCATTCACAGGTTGACATTATGCCTGATTTACATTCTCAATGATTGGTTTGGGCAAAAAAAAAGTAATTTACTGCTGCCATTTTGAATGGAAAATGAAGAGTATCTTTCTTGAACCTGTTCTAGCTATAATGCCCTACTATTTAGAGCAAGAAAATGGATGATGAGGTTGTTGGTAATGGCAAGTGTGAATTTCAAAGCCTCTGATGTGATACATATGATACAAGTACAGTAAGCGGCTGTACAAAAATTGAACATAAAAACTGTTTATACACTTACATACAGATCTTAAAGCGGCACATAGCTTTAAATAACATGCTGCCACATCCTCTTCTCCATGTTTAGTGAAGGACAGATTAAGTCCAGAACAAAGGCAGCAGTCAGCTGAGGGAGAGGGCAGTAGACCCCCCGGTAAAGACCACACCGAGGTCCACAGCGGTCCCCCAAAACCTGGCCCACGCATAACAGCGAGTGAAAGGTATGCTTCCCCGTCCGCTCTTTGACTCACGCTATTTGTCTTTCTCTCTCCTGCGCCCTCCCACCTTCTCCGACTCCCTCTTTTTGACCAAAGTGACAGCGGTACAATAAGTTGAAGATTTATTGGCACACAAAGGTTGCTGTGGTAGCCATTATTGCATTGGAGTTGAAATATAGGTCCCATTCTCGCCTTAAGGTAGTGCCACTCTTTTTTTGGCTACTTTCTTTTTTCGGGCCTTTTCAGCATGTCCAATTCAAGGACTTTCTACCCTCTGTGGTTCTGCACTTTCTCTCTCATTGTCATTCTTTAGCCTATGTGGACTGTGTTTAAGGTACTGCAGGAGATTGTCTTGTGCCTCTCGAGTGAGCTAAATGTTGTCGGGGAGACAAAATGGTAATAAAGAAATGTCTATGAAAGTTAGGCTGTTATTATGATCTTTATTCGATTTTAATTGCACCAAATTCTACAACTACATAACTCCAAACCGAAACATAATCCAGTGCCAAAACCTCCGAGATATACACAGCTGCCCACAACCTGTCTAGTTAACCAACTAATAGATAGGACGACCTCTTCAAGTTAAGACACTCGACCCCCGGTTGAAAGCCTCACATACCATACAGTATATCCTGGCCGTAGTTAGATCCAACCTCTGGGCTAAGCTCATTGCCAGTGAAACTGCCTCTATCTGTCATCACCATCACCTGTCAGCCTTTACACCTCCAGAGGCTAAAAGCTCTGCTTCTTTCTGCCGACCTCATCAGCTGTGTGTCAGCGTGAGGGGCATAACTCTGGACGTGTGGACGGGGGGCTGTCGTTAAAATCCATCCACCTATCGATTGGGTGGGGCAGCTGGGGCTGTGGAGGGGGAGCAGACCATAAAACACTTTTACAGGAAGTCTGGGCTATTGCCCCAAGCACAACCTCCTCACCTCCTTCCTCGCAAGCCAAGTTAACACACAATAGGTGTATAACATGTTGCTGACACCAGTGGGTGAAGTCAGACATCCGAAATGCCCACATTCAGTTTCCGTGTTGAAAAAGTTCCCCAAGAGATCACGTTGTGGTCATTTTTGTCATGAAAGAAGACACGGTTGAAGAATTCTCCTCCTCGTTCGATGTTAGGTTATGTAAGAGGCAAACAGAGAGCAACACGTAGAGATAGTCAGGCCAGAAGTATACCAGTAGCAAGGGGAGATAGATAGACAGAAGTGGAAAAATAGAGACAGCATGACAGATTAATATGGTGAGTTGGGAGAGATATAAAGATAGGGGAGATTAGACATCCACTGGGTTCTTTTTCTCCAATAAAGCCAGGGCTTTATAGCTCCAAATGGCTCTCTATTAGATTTGGGTACCCATCTGGGCAAGGCTGGCAGCGGCGTGTGTTGTGACTGCAGTGCACTGGCCAGGCCTAAGACAGCGATGAGGTCATGTCTCAGAGAATGCACTATCACACAAAGAGGCCTTATTACCAGGCTCTTAATCCTATCACACGGACCCAAAGCCCCTCTCTGACATGCACAGCAACATGCTTTGGCCGGCACTGCCCGCTGCATATGCCCTGTGTGCCAGCCTATACCAATCACCAAAAGTGGAAGTTCACTCCATAACACAAATTCCCACGTTAGCCCCGGTTTAGTCAGGGTTTGTGTACATGAATAAGTCTCCTCCAGAGACTTATTCATGTACAAGACTCTAAGACTCGATCCCCAAGACTCATAACTTGTGACTATGATGTCCATGAAAACGAACATGATGTCATCAAGCAACACTTTCTGGAGCTGCCCCTTTGAGAATGAATGGGAGACAAACTCTGTGGCTATTGTGACAATAGCCAGGGACATTTTCTGGGATCTGCGCCCATTTTCTGGTTCAGACCCAGCAGGACCATAAAATAATGCTCATTTGAGTGTAAAAGATCAAACAGACATTCTATGAGTCCCCGAAGTCAGCCTTCCATACGACGGCGATGAATAAACTCCAGAACGTATTGCTTGACGGCATCGTGTTCATGTTCATTCTCTCATTTTGTAGTGATTAAGATCTTCAGGATTATAGGAATTACATATGTAAATTCTGTTTTCGGGTCGGTCTCCTCTTTAATGGGAGATTTGTAAAGAAAATCCTGCAGTGTATAAAAGCGAGAGTAAATTTTGCTGTGAATAAATAATGTATATTATTTTTATTTTTTTTATGGATATTATTTATTTGGCTCGTCAGATATTTATAAGGAGTACGAGACAATACATAAAGTTGCGCAGAATATAGATTTGTATCCGCACATCTGTGTATCAGTAACACGGTGCACACTTCACAGCCTTGTGACAGCCTTGACAGTGACATGCTGAGGGCAAGCCACAAGGCATATAAAAGCACCATGTGGGGGCCATGTTGTTCTCAGGGCTTTACAGTTAGTGCATGGAGGTGGTGAGACTGTGGAGACAGCTCGCAGTGACAAAGCATGAACGGCTTTAACCAGGCTACCCACAAAGCTAAGATCTCAATTCCTGTCTGTTGTCGAGTGCAGTTTGTGATGTATGCAGACCAAGGCACATAGGCACATAGACACAAACACACACACACACACATACACACACACATAGACACACATGCATATACATACACACACACACACACACACAAAGGAGAGAAAAAACACTTGCACACACTGTGTAATCTGAGGTTACCGTTTTATCTTGTCCTCTGTTGCAACAGGGACACCTAGTGGCACATGAAGAAATACACACGTAGTCCAGACGTGGAACCTGGTTGACAGAATATGAAGTCAGCAACTTTCCAGTCAACTGCATTCTTGGCCAAATTGATAAAATTCTTAGAATTTATCTTTTCTTTCTTACATCTGTTTAAAAACGTGTATCTTTTCATACCCAAACTGGTCAGAACTCCTTCTGTCAATGAAATCAAACTAGACAAGTCAGTATTATTTCTCATGGTGAAAATTCTGATGTAACAACCCCTTTTGTTATTGGTCTGTTTCTGTGTGCCTACAGTACAATAACGCAGCCTGATGTTGACTCACCCGTCAGACCAATACAGTGGGGAGCAGGAGGGAGAACAGGTTTGTCCAGATAAACTCAGTGAACCTCAATGCTGTCCCAAAAGACAGGGTATATATCTAACATGAATCGTTTGCTCTGAACACTGTGTACTGTATAGATAGAGATGTAGTTGCCCCATTAGCCTAGGTTATGTCCTCTCATCTAATCGTAAAACTAAAATCTAAATTATACACTAAAGATGCTAAAGAGAGACCAAATCAAGCCTGACTTAATAAAAGTCAGCCACTTTGTGGTTACAGTCTATATGAACCCACACTAGTGTATACAGTGAGTGTAGGAATGATAAAGACCAGGAATAGAGTGCTCCAACTCCAACACAAACACCTTTCCCTCCTCCCACTGAGCGACATTTGCCGAGTATCAGACTTTGATCGGGGTGTTGTTGCTAAGTGTTGTTGCTAAGGGCCCAACTCCCACCTATAGAAGGAACCAGCCAATAGCTGAGAGAGCTGTTGGTTCGGGCAACCACAGTTTCCTGCATCACACCGTGTAGGGTGATATGCAAATGTTCATAAAAAAGGGTGTTTGCGTGAGAACGCACACAGACACACACCAGCACCCC
>OMKK01029689.1:0-10495 GCA_900302305.1 Polymixia japonica | reverse complement strand
AATATCCCGAGAGAAGAGAAGAGGAGATACGGAGAGAGAGAGAGAGAGAGAGAGAGAGAGAGAGAGAGAGAGAGAGAGAGAGAGAGAGACTGTAAAGAGAGAGAGAGAGAGAGACTGGAAAGAGAGAGAGAGAGAGAGAGAGAGAGACTGGAAATATATATATATATATAGAGAGAGAGAGAGAGACTGGAGAGAGAGAGACAGAGAGAGAGAGAGAGAGAGAGAGAGGGGAAAGAGAGAGAGAGAGAGACTGAGAGAGAGAGACTGGAAAGAGAGAGAGAGAGGGAGAGAGAGAGAGAGATAGAGAGAGACTGGAAAGAGAGAGAGCCACAGAGAGAGAGAGAGAGAGAGAGAGAGAGATAGAGAGAGAGAGAGAGAGAGAGAGACAGAGAGAGAGAGTGGGGGGGAGAGAGAGAGAGAGAGAGAGAGAGACAGAGAGAGAGAGTGGGTGGGTGAATGAGAGAGAGAAAACATGAACCGATCAATCTTGCTGAAAGGGGCTTTCACTCCAGTCTTTCTGTTGAGGGGAAAAGCAGCACAGTTGCTACAGTGTTTCTATCCATATGTAAGGGCTGATTTAATGTCTCATCGCGTGATGGCAATAGAGCTTTTTTTTTTCCATGTCCAACATCTTGGAAGATCCAAGCCATCTGGACTCCTCCTACTACTTTGGTTTCAGCTAGCTGCAATGTACAGTACAGAGCTAACTTAACTACAGATGATATCAATTACTTCTGAATCAGGAATATGAACAAACGGCTCCGTGAAAAGGGGCATTTTCCCTACATAGTGTACACATCGGGGGTTTAGCCTGCGCTGCACACACAAAGAGAAGTAGCAGAAATGCGTAAGATCCTCCTAATTTACTGTGGGCTGGCAGCGCTCACGTGTTAATTCTTGAGAAGCAGCGAGTCTCAATAAGCCCCTTTGTACGTGTAGCATAAAGATACAATAAGGAGCAGCAGCACAAGCATTATTGTGTTCTGACAATGCCGGGGCGACGCCGAGCTCATCCAGTGAAATCTAACAAGTTTTACTTCTGAGAGGCAAGAGCGTTGCGAGTTTACCTGTTTGAGTCTTCATCTTGCAAGGAGACAGGAGGCTTGTCGCTGAGTCTCTGCGGGGAAAACTGCGGTGACGGCGAGCGTTGCCCGTCCATAGTGGCAAGCATTGAGGGGTCGTGGGAGAAACCAAGGGGAGGAGAGGCTGGCTGAGGATTGGATATCCCTGCTTTACGCACTGCCCCTTGTCCTCTGTCCACAAGTGCTCTGCTCTGCTCGGATTCTCTCTTCGGAGAGTGGGAGGGGACGAGGGCGGGGTTAAGGTCTCCGTTGGGGGAGCAGTGGGCGGGGACTTCGCTCTGGGGGCTGGTGAAGGACTCGCGGGAGTCGCCCGGCGGGAGCGTGGTCTCGGGCCGCCTGGAGCCGTCCGGTTTGGGCGGGGGAGGCCTTTCGGGTGCAGCGGGCTTCCTCCTGGAAGCAGACCTTTGCTCGGCGTGGCCGTGGTCCTCCGGCGGGGGAGGAGGAGGGGGGAGGCCCGTTTCCACAGGGCTGCGGGAGACGGACGTGGGCCTGTGGTACGCAGGGGCAGGGGCAGCTCTGTGTCTGCACTCGGGGTTGGTCCCCGTCACGGGCAGCACGGGCGGCGCTGGGTAATGTTCCAGCTCAGCAGGCTTTTCTCTTGCTCTGCAGTCGCCAGGCCCTCTGTCAGAGAACCTGAGAAACAGAAAAGAAAGCTTTTAATTACACACCGTTCAACAGCTATGCAGCGGGGACTATCATCTGCAGCTCAATCAAATAATACAGTGTGGCATGCAGCAGGCCTTGATCATCTCCAACCGCAGCCACTATGATTATGACTATTCCAACATGACAAGACACACAGACGCAGACACACGTCTCCCTCTGTTCTGCAGCGCTCCTCCCTGGCCAACTGTCGAGCTGGCAGCAGGAAGAGGCATATTTCTGTTCCCACAAGTCTGCCATGCATAGAGGAATAAATGATCGTCTGGCCCCGAGAAGGATCATACCGGGGTGAGGTTCAATTCAGCCGGAGCGATTGTGTACAAAAAGGTTTGGACCAGTTAAGGGCTCTATACCGTTGTCATGGTAAACGCCACACACTCACTCCTGTGGAAATGTCACAATGAAGTCATTAACTGGACCGTTTAGGTTATATGGGGAACGCATGCGAGCGCTTCCAATATTCAGATTTTAACCAGGAGAGTATGTGCAGCACGTACATTGACTACTTTTACATGCCGACACTTTAACAATAATGCAGTTAGTGAGTCGTGTACCTTTGATTAAAGTCAAAACTGGATTCATACTACAATGATGAACAACTGAACAATGAACAACTAAAATGTTAGTACGTGAAGATAAACACGATAATCCAAGACAATCAACTGGAATTTTAAACAAGTTGTGACAGGTTACCCAATGAACAATTGTTGAAGTTAACAACCGCTTTGTATGTGCGTGAAGTGTGAGAGAAGTTATCTGGGGAGTAAACGACTGCGGGCTGCAGTGGAAGGGAAACGTGTCACATTGTTTTTGATTGAATACCTGAGTTGCCCGCTCACAAGCGAGACTTTTACGTAATCACAAATTAGTCACTGTGTTCAAACAGTAAGACATTGTTTGGCTGTTGTAGATGCATAATTCCCCTCAGCAACGAGCAGCGACGTGAGACACAGGGCTCGCAAATCTATTTAAATATTTCCCGCAACGAGATGCGATTAATACACACTGCAGGAACTATTGCCTGTCAGAGCTGCCGAGGAAGTAATGTTAGACTTTATAAAAATGTAGTTGTGTACAAACTGCTACGCTACGATCTCTATAAAGTGGGATACTGCAAACGTACACTGGTTGATCATTAATTATAATAATAAACTTTATTTATATAGCACCTATCTTACAAGAAATGCAGCTCAAAGTGCTTTACAGTAAAGAAATGACATGCACCGAAGGCCTCACAAACACTAGCTGTCCTATCTGAGGTGTTCTTTATAACAGAGTGTGGACTATTAAAGCTTTTTGACCTCCTCACACGATTCTACCAGAGACAGCAAAAAAATGATTTTTTCCACACTTATTTTTTCCACATTGACTAAATTGGAAAAAACAACAAAAAAAAAAAACAAGGAAGAAAAATCTCCTCCACTCATAAAAGAAAAGAGCCTGTAATTACATATTTCCCCTGAAGAGCTGCCCATAAAAGTAAGGCTGGACTTTGCTGTGTACAAACTGCCCCGCTATATTCTTACATCTTATGACGCAAAACATTATTACCGACAGTGCCATGTAAGGGTACATACGAAATCAAAACTAAATCCTGAGTACTGCATCTACAGCAAAATAAATTAATGTACAACACACAGAATGAAGACAACAAATCTGTACTTAATACAGACGCGTGAAAAAAAACTGTAAAGGATTTAAACTACCAACTCACCCTAAGTGAACCTTTACCCGCGGTAGCTCCACAAAGTGCTCAGCTCATCTGAGCCTGCTGGCTCGGTGTGACAGGAGACACCTGTGTGTATTCCTTTACACCTGTATCAATACCCTGCCTCGTCTGGGTGGAGCATGCCTCGCTTAGCTCATCTCCCAGGCTTTTCGCTGACAATAACACCCTCTGCACTGTTGTCGCAATGCAAACATTATATGGTGTCATATGGTGTGGCTGTTCAAGACGAGATATTCAACACCTTTCAGTGAGTTTCACCTGTGGGAGCGTAGATCATCCTTCAACACTCCTGAATAACTGGTTGGAGATCACAAAGTCACGGTGACCATGTCACCGTTCAGCAATGTTAGCTAATTGAAGTTAAAGTGGCAATCTCGAAGATTTTCATTTAAATAAATGTCTGTTAAGTCACTATCTATCCCTGAATGAGGTAACACAATGGTGATTGAGCCTATGACCCTCTGATGAAAACCCTTGCATTTGCAGTATTATGAGTACACATGCATTATGCATGCAAATTACAAGCGCCGCAGTTAGTGGAATCGCAACTGCAATTACCGCTTTTTGCCACAGGTGCCGCCAAAGAGACCAAAACGGAAATCTTTGAGATTGCCACTTTAAGTTGTGAGAAATACATTTTGTCAAAACGGCCGTTCCCCCTCTTCTTTCTGGTCTTTGTTTTGCTTTGGCGGCCCGTCAAACAGGTCCTCCCCCCAGCCTGCACAAGCTGGAAACACTGTGCTTCTTGTTTTGGTTTGTTATTGTAGTTCACCTCACCACAAGCTAGATCATCAACTGTTGCCCATGAACACTTTGACCCTACCCACAGAACAAACAAACACATAGGTTGATTCTGGTCCACTGTAACCAACCTGTCTTATAAATACAGTCACTGCAATACTTATGTGGTCTCCTTAGAAAAAGTACAGTGGATAACAAAAGTCTACACATCCCTTCAAATGTTGTTGTTTTCATGGCCTTGAGACCTGAAATAACCTATTTAGTGAGATCTTCTTCACTTTAATTTTGATATATCAACCAACAAAAAAGGTAAAAAACAAAAGGCTACACAGCAAGTCTGTCTGGATAAGTCTACCAACTTGGCAAATCTGGATTTAGTCATTTTCTCCTGTTGTTCATTGCAGAAGAAGAGTTGTTCAAGCTCACTCAAATTGCTAATGCCCCCCCCCCCTCTATGCAAACTCCTCTTTAGGTCAGTTCACAGATTTTATATAATGTCATTTGTGTTTGTTTTTGGCTGGACCGCAACAGCAGGGCCAGCCCTATAAACACAAATGTCTGTCTGTCACTCGCTGACTCACCGATTGAGTGATGAAGTTACACCACAGGCCCATTGGCTGTTGCCCTTTCAAAATGAATCGGCGTGGACAGTTTTCTATTACGTCCTCGGGGGGCGTTTACAGCGGATACACGGTCCCGGCCATACACTAGGTTTTGACCTAGTCTTGTTTTACTTGATTTTGCTGGTTACTATATCCAATGAATGTGAAAAAAGTACAATTTAAAGGGCTTAAAGATGCTATCTTTAATATGTCAAAATCAAATAAAATGTTGAATTTTATTGTAAGATATAGTATAATGATGATCATCTGAATGCATCCCCTCTCTCTCTGTTTTGACTGTGCCTGCTGTTTCCCTTACAGATTTGCAGCCATTTGGCTATTTCCACCCTACAGTGAAACCGCATACTGGGTAGCCTACATGACATCACCGTTTGAAACGGCATCTTCCGTAGTTTTCATTTCAGAAACAGACGAAAAGACAGGTATGCCGAGTGGCACGTTTCGTTGATCAGCATTTCATGCCTTGGGTCTGGCCGCGGAGCCGGCACTCCCGTGGCATTCTGGAAGAGGGCTGATGAAACACTTCCTCTCTGTCACAGACGTTGTCAGATGCCTCGCCTACACCAGTAACC
Source organism: Polymixia japonica (assembly GCA_900302305.1). NCBI lineage: Eukaryota > Metazoa > Chordata > Actinopteri > Polymixiiformes > Polymixiidae > Polymixia > Polymixia japonica. Next base: position 5,085 of record OMKK01029689.1, on the reverse strand, counting down.
CTCCGCTAACAACACAAAGCACCGCCAGAGAGAAGGCCCATGTTGTCACAGCTGCGCCAAGGCTGTGCCACTGGTATGTCCCGAGAGATCATAAAGAACTCACTGTTCCTTTTCAAACTTGCTGCCCCCTTCCCGGCCATACATTAATTCACAGATAAAGCCCATAAGCAGCTAGGTTCTAAAACACGAATTAAGATGCTAATAGACACGGTTACAAGAGCTTTTGAAATAAAGATAAACAAAACAATAAAAGATATCTTTTCACACCATTGAGGAGATTACACTCAAAGAGTTTACTGTCAATTAGTAGCATTAGCAAGTTTCAATCTATCCTTTGGTGACAAATGTTGATGTCAAGGATTTTAAATGGAGTCAAAAATCAAATACCAAAAATCAAATCAAATACCAAAGAGTTTATGATTGCAACGTTAATTGGAGTGATGATATAATTCAACTCCCCCTAGAAATTAGTGATTTTGGAGAAGTCATATGAAATGAAAGGTTCTCACCTTGTGGCAGTGTTGTATTGTTCAGCAGATTTACTCTCTAGCTGGGAATATTCAGCAGACTTTCTTCCAGGGACCGGAGTCTTGTGTAAGAGAAAAAACAAACCCAATTTTATGCAAAAAGATACAAACGATCGAGAAAAGAGGCTAAGACAACAAACTCGTGTTTCTACCCTGACAAAACAAAAGCGAGTAATTTTTTCTTTCTCTCCCAAAGGTTGATACCCCTTTCTCTCTTCCTTAGTCTGAGGGTGTGTCGTTATGAACAAACATGGATTAATATTTGACTTGGCTCTTTCCTTTGTGCCTTCCTCATTCATTTCATTCAATGTGCTTGTCTAAACAAGGTATGTGAAGTCACCTTGAAGGTTTCGAGACTTTGAATGTTGCAACGGATATGCAATCCCCCTTGTCGCAAAGTTATTGGTCGTTAATTTCAATTCCCGCAGACGTTTGCCAACCATGAGGATTACTTTATTAAAACGCATAATCGGACTTTGTTCCTCACCTGCCCGTAGAAGTCGGCTGAGGGAGAGGATCGAGATCTCTCGTGGAAACAGGTGGATTTGGTTCTCTCCTCTGCTCCTGGGTCCAGGATGTTATCGGCTGAACGATAGCGTCCGGAGGCTCTCGTTTCGGGGGGTTTCCTCTGTACATTCCACCTCGCCTCATACTCGGCAAAGGTACCTAGTCTTTGCTGCTCCAAAAGGGACTGCTTGTGCATAGAGTAAGAGACCCCCTGACCCTCCTCGGTATACTCTGCAGAGGGAATAACTTGACCCCTGATTTCTTTCAGTGTATCCTCTGTTTCGCTGGCGGAGGCCAGAGCTCTAGCCTTGGTATCTTTGGAGTCTTCGGAGCAACTTTGAATAGATTGCGTGGGCACGGGTTTGGGAACGGCAGGTTTACTAGTCGCCTCAGAGGGCTTCCGTTGGTCCACGGAAGAGTTCGTAGTTTCAGTAGGGGGGAGATGTTCTTTCACTCCCACCTCGTGGATCTTGTCTGGTTCGGAGAAAGACTTCAACCTTTTTTCTGTTGGGAAACGCTTTCTGTTTCCAATGCGGGTCACCTGACCACTGCCAGACCCTGACTTACTCATTACCGACTCGGAGACGGTTGGTAGAGGAGTGACATCTTTACGGGATAGTGGGTAGTTGGGTAAGGCCTCTGCTACAGGATGTTCCAGTAAGACAGGCTCCAGGTCTCTCCTCCTGAAAGAAGTGGCCTTGAGCACCCGAGCTTGGGCCTCCTTCAAATTATCCTTGTAGGTGCTGGTGAAAGAATTTTCTAAAGAGGTGGGGGTGGAGCTTTCTTTGGATTTCCAGACTTCCTGGTCCACACTAGCCTCAGCCTCAGTGCCAGTGAGGGTGGCTGCACTCATGCTTTTCTGCAGTTTGGCTCTCCTCATCTGGATTTCATTCCTTAATGTGGTAGCAAAACGGTCACTACGTCTTGCCTGCTTGCTTTCAAGGGACTCCTCAGAGTAATCACCTCTGGATTTATTGTCTTGGCCTGTGGTCTCCATGGACAGACAGTGAAGCATAGGGGTTGCTTTGGGGCAGATCTTGTTGCTTTCTTGAGTCTGATGTCTGTTGTCTTGCAGTAATTCTTTTTGTTGCAGTGGCAGAGACCTTCGCTGTTCGGACTGTTTGCTAGGCGGATAACTCATGTAGTGAGTTTCTGTGTTTGGTGCATTGTGTACTCTCTGGCTTCCCCTATCATCGGAAAAAGGTTTAGCTGAAGAGGTCTCCTGTATAGCAGGGGGAGCAACTGTGGGTGGCTTTTTATAGTTATTAAGAATCCCATCCTGCTTGCTGTATCCATTACTGTCCTTTCTGTGGGAGAAGTGTTGTTGAGGCAGCTGATACTTTGCTTTGTTGTCTGTCTGGGGACTAAGAGAATGCCCTTCATTTCCGGTTTGTACCAAGTCTACTGCTGCACTTTTCCTGTCCTCTGCCTTTCCTGACATGGGGTGGGGGCTAGGCTGGGTGGGCTGGCATGTTGTAACACAGTAGTATCGGCTATGTCCACTGCTGTCTGGGTTTTGGTCAATGGCTGTGGTGGACCGGGAGGCATTGGGGGTCCTTCCCTGATTCAGCCCATAGAGTTGAGCAGAGCTATTTGTGGGCAGTTCCTGCATACTACTGTAGTAGCCACTTATGTTTTGTGGCTTGGGTACAGATGCGGTCCTAGGCTGGGGGTAAAAAGTACTTTTGTCACTATACTGATACTGATGGTAGGGCTGGCTAGCATGAGGGGGTGGGGCTAGTCGAACGTCAGTACTGGACAGGGAGTACTGCTTGTTTGAATTGAGTTGGTTGTGATTGGAGTCAGGTGAAATGTAGATGTTGTCGTTGTCATTTTTGGGGGGTAGGACGTGGCTACGGCGACTTTCATTGTTGCGCTTAGCATTCTCAGAGGCCTCTGATCTTTTGTCTATTCCTTTCTCAAGGGGTTTAGAATGGGCATGTGAATCAGGTCCCTCAGGGTAGGCTATAATGAGCCCTCTTTCATGCACCTTTGTCGCAACAAAACTGTCGCTTCTTACTGGTGGGGGAGGCGGGGGAGGAGAGGGGGAGGCCGTCTTTTTTTTTTCCGGAACGTGCCAAACAGGTCCGAAGCTAGCTCTACTGGAACTGGAAACGCGGGAGCCGGCCTGCTCCTCGGACCGCGGGCTATCCCGGCCCGCGCTTCCTCCTGGCATCTGCAGGTACCCCTGCCTGTCGTCCTGTTTTACTTCCTCGCCCAAGCCGTGGCTGTTTCGGCCGTTGCTGTGCTTGCCGCCCGAGTCCCACTGGCTAACTTTGTAGAGCATGTTCTCCGTAGAAGTGGCATTGCTCTTGGACAGAGTGTAGTCTGGCGTGCCGGAGCTCGTGGAGAACGAGCTGTACGCCGAGTCTCTTTTGCCGCCTCCGAGGTGCTCCACGCTGTTGTTGGACTTGGCGGGAGACAGTTGCCCGGGAGGGTAGGGGTGTGAGACATGCTCTAGGCTGTCCATGCTGCCCAGAGAGCTGAACTGGTCAGACACTCTGCGCAGGTTCGTCTGCTCCCAGCCAGTGGACAGATCAGTAGAGGATGAGCTGGAGGTCAAAACACAAAGTAGAGAAGTGAGGGAGAATATAGATATAGAAGCAGGAGCCTCATCTAGAACAGAATTCAACCCCCCAAGAATTCAAGTGTGTCAATTATCAAGAAAAGTGGGTTTTCACCTAAAAAAAAAAAAAAAAAGGTTAATGTTTAAAAAGATCATGCTTATCCGTTTTATGAGTTCTGAATTATGAGCAAAGAAAATGCAGTTCAATGACATCACTAAACTGTATTGCCTGTGAAGATTGAAAGGAATTCTTTAGACAGGTTGAAAAAAATTCTTTATAGACACATTACCTATAAAACATTTTTCTGATTCTTGACATTTCATTTAGCTATGAGATCCTGACTGCCCACACAAATTTGTTGACATCAAAGTACTGTATTTTCCATGGTCTGATGAGCTCCTAACTTAAAACTCATAGAACAGAAAAAAACTTGGAATATAGGAAAATGTCTACTTTTGAAAAATAACAACCTCAACGTCAATTTTGGTAAAAAAACAAAACTCCTTTAAGCATAATCATATCATTTGTATCGCAGGGCTTCAATGTTACAAGAAGAACCCAGAAACAATTCTAACAAGAAGAATTAAGAAGCCCATTTCATGATCCCATAGTTACCTTGCATCATATCTGGTGTGCCAGACTGGTGTGGGTGGAGACTGTGTTTTGGCAGTCTCTGATTGGCTTTCGTTGAATTTGATGGAGTGCCAGGAGTGGGGCCTGCTTATGGGTTCATTCCGCCTGAAGAGAGGGCAAAAAAAAAAAAAAAAAAAACCAACACAGAGCTGGATTAGAGACGAACCCCTTATGGAAAATGGAAATGTATGTGACTCCACATACGAATCTGTACAATGAAAAGTTACCACCACAGCTAGCACTGAAACTCCACAACTCTAAAATAACTGCCTTCAAGTGTGTCCATTTGCAAAACGTTTGGATTTACTCCACCATATCCCCATGGAAAACATTTATCTACTGGGACTGGAGCTACTTACTGAAGGACTAAACCATAAACCTTGTGTAGCTGTCAGTTACGCATGTGAAACATACCCTTTAAAACGGTTCTTTCTGATATGCATGTCAAGAGAAGGTAAAACGGAAACAGTATATCAGTGAAAAACAAAATAAGCCTGGATAAAATAAAATGTAGTTTCACTGCTTATATAGACACAAAACATATATGGCAACTAAATGTATACATGTCATAGGGCAGGGCTATTCAACTGGTGGCCCACGGGCCAAATCCGGCCCGCCAATCAAGTTGGAGTGGCCCGCGGAAGAATTCTGAGAAAAGGGGGAAAAATATATTTTTTTTTTTTTTTGGTCAAACATTTTTTACTTATAACACGCGAATGGTTGGAACAACCACATATGTTCGCCATCTGAACACAGACATCGTCATAACAATCTACAGTATCTATCTATATAAATGAGAAGTATGCTACTTTAAATAAAAATTGTGAAAATCTGGTTGTGCGTTGTGTCAA
>OMKK01029688.1:0-10776 GCA_900302305.1 Polymixia japonica | reverse complement strand
CGGGGTAGTTTTAATTCATTCAAAGCTTGCCGAAAGTAGAATTAATTGTTTTTTACAGACTTTAGATCGAGCGAACGGTTTATTTTCTGCATATTTTCGAACTGGGACGTGAGGAATACATCGCCGCAGAGTGGAGGAGACGAATTTCTCTCGTCTTTCGCCCGCCATTTTGGTATGTTGCCGTCAGCGCTGGTGATGCATTCAGGTACCGTTGGAAACTTCAGAATCTGACGAACAAGCCCGTTTTTTCCGCTTCTGGATTGGGAAAACGGTTTGTAAATGCCAAGCATCTTAGCATCTGGAATCGATAAGGAATTGGCTCGATAAGAGGGAATCGATAATGCATCGACATCGATAATTTCTTATCAATTAACATCCCTAGCACCGGGAGATCTGCACTTTTGCTTGTCTTGGCATCACTAACCCTCGCCCCACCTGATGACCGAAGATGACTGATGACTGAAGATAAGTGACTTGTCCTTTCCCAAATTCTGTGGTAGAATTTTGGTAGATTCACCACTAGTCCAGCAGCTTCTAATCTGTCAAAAAGTCAAAAGGATTGAAACCAGTGGACCCATTTACAGCATCTGGAATCACAAAGAGCATTGGCTATATCCCAATCAACAGGGCACCCTACGCAATAGGTCTTGATCTTTTAAGGTTTGGTCTCATGATCCTCTCCTGTGTTTTATGTATGCCCAAATGGCCTGCCCAAGCTGTCTCGTGGTCCAAATGCATGACCTCTTGCCTAAAACTGGTTGGTAGTATAATCTGTGCAACTACAGACCAAAACTCATCAGCCGGACAGTGAGGTGGCCTCCATTTCCGCATCAAAACCTCATCTTGTAGATAGAAGCGCTCTGCTACCTCCTGACTCTTCAAAAGTCATAGCAGGTTCTCTTAAACTGGCAACAGAAAAGTCCTGATGCTGTCTTGCAATCAGAGCCTCATGTGAAAACTGGCTGCACTCTCCTGCCCCTGTTAACTTTGCAAAGAATGTGTCCTCCAACTTAACTGGTGGCACTGCTTCCTTGGGTAGCAGTGGGCCACTTAGAATGGCAAAGGAAAAGCCCAAAAGTGTTATTTTGTGACTGGGACATAGACGTGTTACTACACATGCTGCAAAGGTCTCCGGATATTCCATCTCAACAACTAAAGTCTCAGACACTTCACAAGGCACCTCTTGTACAATAGGAGTGACACCCTCACTAAGTACAGCCTCTAACTTGGAAGATTCATGATCACAGGGATAAACTCGATTGCCTGCCAGATCATTACCTAAAAGGAAACCTATCCCTTCTACTGGAAAATAGTGGATTATTCCCACTGCAGCTGGCCCACTCACCAGGTTAGTCTTCCAAAAAACCTTGTGAAGAGGATCAGGAACAAACTCACCACCAACACCTTTACCTAATGCAGAGGCATCCAAAATTTATGTAGGTGGCAAGTCTAACACTCCCCTTAAGAGCAAGGACTGACAAGCCCTGGTGTCCCTATGAACTGTTACTGGAAGTTCCTTACCATTTTCTGACACAGACACTGTACCTTTTGACAGAAAGCCTTTGTAACCTAATGGTGCCAAACCTACTGGTGGCAACGAACTTTCTACTTTCTGCCTGTTCATTTTCTTTCCCCTGAACACTTACAAAGGCAACCACCTTACTGGTTTCTTTTCTTTTCAATGTAAGACACACAGAATGAATATGGCCCAGATTTTTACAGTAATGGCAAATAACCTCATAGCGAGGGGGGCGGTCAAACCTCTTGGACTCATTCTGAGGCCGATTTGGAAACCCGCTGGCAACAAAAACTGGCCTCATGGGTGCACTGCTATCTTCTCCTGCCCTCCTTTCCTGTTTAACTTACCTCCCCATCCCAGGCAAGTCATGATGAGTTAGTTCATATGAGTCTGCCATCATGGCTGCTGTTCTAAGGCCTTTCACATCCATGTCATTAAGGTTGGCTTCAATATACTGTGGTAGACTTCTTTTAAATTGTTCCATCAACATTAACTCATGAAGCTCCTGAAAAGACTCTGAAAATACTCTCCCCCAATCCAGTCCAGCCAATGAATGAAAAGCATGTGAGGTAGTGTGAGCAGGGGCCTCTAACCTGTGATCTCTTATAATAGGTGCTTATGTTCAGACAACATAAGGGTGCATAAGGAAATAAAAACCCATTTATTTAAATAAATTACTGGGGTTCCCTTAATAGCTAGGGATGCAACAATGCCACCTCACCACAGTATTTCAAGACCTGCTGTGGGTTGGGAATGCTATTGTCATTACCGTCAACCGTGTTTTCTTTCATTTGTAAATGTTGTTTTCTCCTTTTAGCAAATAAACATAAAATAATTAATCATAAATGCTATTTTGCTTAGTGCAAAGCAGGGCCATCCTGACCTTTTAGAAGTGTAGGCAAAAGACTAAAGGTGACTGGTCGTTGCAATCCAGAACCCTAGGTTTTAAAACATCCTGCAAGAGGAGATAATGCTAATGTAAAATCAGTGTCACATTTTGCTTATTCAAATATGATTATTCCATAAATATCTACAACTAATCTTAATTAAGCAGGGAGTCTAGCATTCATGTAGGACCACCATACACTGCAGGGTTGAACAAAGAAGACAACTTACAGGCTATATGAAAAGTGAGACATTTCAGCTCTCATACCCCTTTTACAGCAAAGCAACAACCCGAGTGGGACCCGGGAAGGCCGGTAATGTGAAAGGTTCGACCCACATAACTTGACACCACATTTCCAACCTGATACATTTCCACCTTGACCCATCGATCCTGCTTAGTTTTTTACGGAAACGGACACATAGAATTCGCGACAAAAAACAAAACAAAAAAGAAACATAGCATTCACAATTTGCAGCAGAGAACCAAGCAGTGCAGCAAGACAGCAGGGTCACCTTAATTCAAACAAACTGACATTTGGAAAGATCATGAAATTAGGGAATGTGCCTTTTTGATGGCTTATTAGCAAACACACCACAGAGAAGAGACGATTAAAGAAATGCACCTGGACCTGCCGTGTTGTGACTCAAATGAACATGAAACCTGCGGACAGCTTCACCAGCGAGACAAATCAACAGTTCATTCAATAGCATTCAACATCAGTCATTGCTGTTTAAATGAAAGATAACTCGAGTTGCTTAATACTGAGAAGAAAAGAAGAAAATAATTGATTAATTTTCTTACCTGGGTTTGATAGATTTTGGCTTCATTGGGCCCTAGTTTCCAGACAGCACAAGTCTAGCACAGTGGCCTGCAGTGACAGTGATTCGGCCTTATGTCTCAATGAATGGTCATTCAGCCTAAAGGGGTAATTGAATAGGCCTACACCCACACTAGCCATGCCTAAGTGCACCTTGATCCAGAAACTAGGGCTCATTTTATTAACATTTTATTTAATTAGCTGAGTATCTCATCTCCGATCAGGTACTGGCCTTACTTGAGGCTAGTTTCTCACTCTATTATAAGCTACTAAGGAAAGCATTAGCTAACTTGCTACTCCAATTTTAGCTGACTAAAGTTGTGGTCCCTTGTGATTATCGCTAGTCTCGCAAAATAAATAACAAACGGCTAATTACAAATAGGTTACCTACTCAACATAACATGTCAAAAGAAAAAAACAATTTCAAAGTTTCTTACCTAAACATCTCGCCAGTGGCTTTCCATTTGCCAATGGCCCAATTTGTGGTGAATCATTGTAAAGGAGTTGACTTCATGGGTCTGGTTTGGACAGATATGGTTTCATTAAGTTGAAAATTCTACTGGCATCCAGCACTACGTTGTTTCAATGTTTTTAGTTGAACAAGTGAACACAAGCACCCTAGTGGATAGAAAATATTACACATTTCACCTTTAATGATCACGCAAAAGTCAAGCTTTTTGGTGGTGACAAGAACCTGGCAGATTAAGGACTTATTCAGTAATACAAAGGTGACAGATGTATTGGAGGTAGCCTTTATAAGTATAGGTAAATAAATAATTTGAATGTTTTTTTTTATTGATGGTAAATGATCTAGATAGAGATGGAGGTCTGACAATTTTATGATCAGAAATGAGAGCATCATTGTGAAACACTACATGCTACATGTCCCGGTTTTATTGTATTAATTTGATCATGAGTAGGGGACAGTAGTTTGTTAGGCGTATTTCTTACTGCACCAACTTTGCATGCTCTGTGCATTGCTGTCACTATGATTTGCTTGAAACTACACAGGCAGCATGAAATATATGGTTAGGGAAAATTAGAACACACTCAAGGGTGAATATGATTAAGCCAACTTTGAGCACCATCTTGCTCCTACCAGAGAGTTTCCAGGCCACTATTTACAATTGTTACAGCTGAGTCCTTAATTTAACGTGACACCATCCAAATGCTTAAGGAGCTGCCTGTAGGTTTCCACCAATAATTTGAATTTGGGTTCTTTTCACACTGTTACTAATATAACCCAATGCATTCTCCAGGCACCTTGATATCTCCAGAGAGAGCAGGCGGACCTCAAAGTTTAAGATGACCAGGAAGATTCTCACAGCAATTGTACAACGTCTGGTCAATCTGGTATCACTGGACATCTCAGGTCACATTATGCTAGACAACTGCACCGTTCCACACTTTGAAGATGCTATGGGGCGTCCAAGGTAAACAACTAGTCTTTACTGAGTATAACCAAGACTATAATTCTGAATCTTTGGAAATTGCAATTTTGTTTATTTCCACATTCAAGATGAAATCATTAACAAGACTCATTTTTTTTTTTTTACTTTCAGCACAGAGCCCTGCAAGAGCAGCATCTATCCTTTCCAGGAACTGAAGAGACCCCTACAATTTCTGGGTTTATATGACACCACTCTTTGTAACGTGACACATATTCCAGCATATAAGGTAAAGGTTATATGTGAGCAGAAAGAAGAAGTGTACCAATTTAACATTTAATACATTATCGCCTAACACACTTTCCACTTTCCACTGCCCACACCTAAACAAAGTGCTAGTACAACTACATAATATTGCACTTGCCATAAAGTTCTGCTGTGCATGTCTTACGTTTATACAGGTTTAGGTTAATTGAAAAGCAAGCTGGCAGGGTGGAGGATGTCTTTGGACACACGTCTAGACTTTGACAGTGCTCCTGAGTTGATAAATCTACTAGCACATATAAAAACATAGGGTTGCAGCTATGTAAATATCTTTCAGAAGACTAAATAACTAAATATATTTAATCTATGCATAGGCAGTAGTAACAGGCAGTGACAACTTTAATACCATTCTATATCTGAGGCAAATAGTTCCTAACAAACACTCGGAACCATACAAATGTGATCTTAATGAACATTCCACTCATTTTGGACTCTAGCTGCTGATATACAAGAAATATATGTAACCTCTGTTGTTAGATCAACAGCAAGAAGCCAGTTTTCATTACCACTTTGGTGTTGTTGCAGTCAATTCACTAGTTTCTTCCTGACACAACGGTAGCAATTTTGGTGTGCAATGCTGTAGTCAGCTTGGCCTATCAGAAGTATCGTATTAACCAGAATCAATCCCAGCTCAGCTAGATTATTCCTTAATTGATACAATAACACATGTAGCTCAAAGTAGGATAAAATCTCTATATTATAGACATATTTCAGAAATTACAGCTGATATGATTAACTTATCAGCTTTTTACTGTCATTATATTTGTATTGTTGTGTGTTAACTCCAGCCACTACTGTAATATTCCCCTGCTCCGTAAAGACTTGGCTTTGGCCCCTTTCCTGGTCCATACTGGTGCTTCTAAAACACAAGGCACACCCTTCTAGAACTCTAGCTAGCAAGCATTCCTAAATATACATTTTCTATAAGACTAACAATGCCAATAGGCCATTCTTGGTGCCTCCTCTTTTGCCTAAAAATAATCCAAGGAAAATATTTAAGTATAAACAGTTACAAAGCAATACTCAAAAGAAGAACTACAGAAAGTTTTGAACATTTCCATTGGAATGATGTTTCTACCTTTTACAGTGAATTATCCAGAACAAGAAGGAAGAAAAAGCATTTTTATGTAGATGAATAATTAAAAAACAAAAACTTCTGCAGAGCTTTTAGAAATGTACGGAATAAAACTATGCCTTTTCCAAAAAAATTCATTATGATTTTGAATTAATCATTTTTATAAAATTGTCGGGTCCAAAATGAACGTTTTGTTTATCTCTGTATAAGATGTCTGACAATTGGTTCTTGCTTCTAACAAGGCTTATGAGCCAGTAGTATAAGAACGTTGGTATCACGTGGTATCTCTGCGTTGTCAGTGATAAAGAGTCTTAGTAGCTGTCAGTTAGCTATTAACTAGCTTAGCTCAGTCGTCCAAACAGCAATAGCCCATAAAATTACAACTCGGCATATTTAGACAAAATCAACAACTACCAACAGCCATAGTCCTTACAAGCTTAACTAATGTGTTGTCACCAGTTAGATTGTCAAAATTAGAAAAATAACAGTTTAAATCCCTGTGGAGCTACGTTAGCATTAGTGACTGTTGCGTCCAGTTACCTAACGTTATAGTTCCCTCAAACAATGTATAATGAAGATGCACACCAGAGGGGATTTAGAAGTGGGTATATGCAATCCCGACTGAAAAATAAGTAGGTATATGCTGTATACCTGCACTACACCACTGCTTAGATGACAAGTTAAACGTTACCTAAAGCTAGATGGACATATCCTAAGATTACCATAGATTACATTACATAAATCTTGAAACACCACCGCACAAAGTAACCTAAATCTATAGCTAATGTATAGCTACATGTTACAAAATGAATTCATTACTGTACCATGAAAGATCCATCGCTTGACGTCTCACTCCACTCTATGTAACCACGAACTGGCAACCACTTGAGGGGTCGTGTGTTTCGAGCAACAGCGGTATTGTGAGTGGGGGAGTGCGACATCTAGTGGCTGAATGTTGTAAATTGCACCTTTTAAGTGTAAAATATGAGGTAGTTGTATCTAAGAATCTCTGAACATTTCATCTACCAATACATAGGATCTGATGTAACGAGCCCTTGTGCTATTTACCAATGGTGAGTATCTGCATAGAAACCCAGCTTGGATGCTACAAGAAAACAGGGGTGGGGGAGAGCAGGTATATCACTGGGGTTATCAGGTGGGCGCTTAGTATCATCCTAGCACATCCTAGTATCCCTGAACCACTCCTCTGCACACCTTGTCTCAGCACTGATCACATCTACACTCCACTAACACTGCACCTACACCTAGGTTTGCATGTAGCCCACAGCATTTTACCAGATAATTTCCAAACTCACCTTTAAATGATTAAATGACAGTAGGTTAATGAGGGTGGCTGACCCATCCTTGTTGGCACCTGACCATAACTGGGCACAGAGCTTCTGTCTTCTTGTTGACTTCTGGATAGGTTTTGTATGACATGGTTCTGACATATACCTGTTGCAATATTGTCTTAGTTCATGTTTTTACCAATATCAGCATACTGTTTACCTCGTAAATAAAAAATAACTTGCTTTATAATGTACTGTACACACTACAAAACATTGTGGATGCCTGCTCTTTCCTTGAAATGTACTGACGTGAATGACAGGTGAATCCAAGTGAAAACTATGATCCCTGATTGATTTCACTTAAATTCATTTCAATCAGTGTAGTTGAAGGGGAGGAGACAGGTTAAAGTAGGATTGCCAAGGCTTCAGACAACTGAGACATGGATTGTATATGTGTTGGAGAATGGACAAGAAAAAAAGATGGTGCCTTTGATAGTAGGTGCCAGGCACGCTGGTTGTGAGTGTGTCAGGAACTGCAATGCTGCTGGGTTTTTCATGCTCAACAGTGTCCCATGTGTATCCAGAATGGTCCACCACTCAAAAAATATCCAACCAACGGCAGTCCAGTGGTCGAAAACCGCTCAAGAGGTCAAAGGAGGCTGACACAAATTGTGCAGAGCAACAGACAGTCTGACAGTCAAGACCAACATTGAAAGACCCATAAAAGAATACAAAACTTGTCACACCTTGGCATGAACAGCTGACGACTTCACAGAGCTCCACTTCTGTTAGCAAAAATCCTTTTTTTTGTGTGTAATTGCAGTGGATTAAGGAACGGAAACTTTGGACATTGGTGGATTGGAAAAAGACTGCCTGGTCTTATGAATACTTGTTCCTGCTGTTTCACGCTGATGGGAGGACTAGGATATGGAGAAAACCACACAAGTTGGTAGCTGTGGGCTTGATGGTTCACCTGTAGAAATTTGTGAGGATGCTGGTGTTCATACCAAACCTCCTCAGTCTCCTCAGGAAATAGAGCCACTGGCAAGCTTTCCTGACGATGGTGTCTGTGTGTAGTGACCAGGTGAGGTCCTCGGTGTGCACAACACTCTAACTTGAAGCTGCTGACCCTTTCAACCTCAGCATCACCAATGTTGATGGGGAGGTGTCTACCCCCCTGCTGCCTCCTGCAGTCCACAATCATCTTGTCACAATCAGTTTGTTGTCCTGACAGCATCTGGTTAGTGTCCTCAACTCCTCTCTGCAGGCCGTCTCATTGCCTATGATGAGGCCCAGGGTGGCTGTGTCGTCAGCAAACCTAATGATGACATTGGAGCTGTGCTTGGCAGTACAGTCATAAGTGAACAGCAGAGGGCTGAGCTCACAGCCCTGTGGTACGCCTGTGTTGAGGATCAGCGAGGAGGAGGTGTGGCTGCTGATTCTCAACACCTGGGGCCTGCCCATCAGGAAGTCAAATATCCATCTGCAGATGGAAGTCTCCAGTCCAAGATCAATGAGCTTAGGGATGAATTTTGAGGGAATGATGGTATTGAATGCTGAGCTGTAATCAATGAAAAGTATTGCGGTGGGCTGAACAATGTCCCTGTTTTTCCCTTTGTAGTCCGTGATGCAGCATAATCCACTCCACATGCGTCTGGGGTCAGAGCTGTAGTAATTTGACTCAATAACTGCTTTGTAGGCGCCAGGGTCCCCTGAGTTGAAGGCGGTGGTCCGCACTTTAAGTTTAGCGCGGATCTCCCGGCTGACCCAGGGTTTCTGGTTGGGGTAGGTACAGACGGTGGCTTTTGGAACAACATTGTCGATGCACTTGTTTATATAGCCTATGACAGAGTGTGTATTCATTGATGTTGCCATCAGCTGCGTCCTCAAACATCTGCCAGTAAGTTGTCTCAAAGCAGTCCTGTAAGACACCCGTAGCCTCTTTGTTCCATTTGTAGATGACCCTGGAATCTGTTTTTTCCTGTTTCAGTTTCTGCCTATATTCAGGCAACAGTAGGATGGAGCAGTGGTCTGCCTTTCCAAAAGCAGGGCAGGGGAGGGTTTTTTAGCAGTCTCTGAATGGAGTGTAACAGTGGTCCAGGGTCTGCTCTTCCCTGGTGGGAAAAGTGATATGTTGATAGTATTTTGGGAGAACCTTTTTCATGTTGGCTCTGTTAAAGTCTCCCAAAACAATGAACGCAGCCTCTGGGTGTGAATTCTCCAGTCCATTTACAATCCTGTACAGCTCGTCCAGGGCAAAAGGTTTATCAGCCTGTGGGGGGATGTAAACAGCTGTGAGGACGACTGAGCTGAACTCTCTGGGGAGGTGAAAAGGTCTAACTCTGATGGTCAGCAGCTCAAGGACCAGGGAGCAGAGCGTTGTTAAAACACAGACATCCATGGTCCACAAAGAGTTAACCATAAAGCAGACACCCCCTCCCCTCGACTTGCCCGAGTCCTGCATTCTGTCTTGTCGGTAGATGGAGAAACCCTTTGGAGTGACGGCACAGTCAGGCATGCTGGGCTCCAGCCATGTCTCAGTGAATGCCAAAACACAGCAGCTCCTCATGTCCCGTTGGTGTTTAATCTGTGCACGCAGCTCATCCAGCTTGTTGTCCAGGGACTGAACATTAGCTAGCAGAATGCTAGGCAGAGGAGGTTTGTTTGTTTCTCTGTCAAGTTCTGCACAGAGCCCCGCGCCCTGCCCTCCGGCAATGTGCAAGTATACAAACGACACACAGGAGTACGTCGTCCGCAATGTTAAAAGTTATCTTAAAGTCCAAGCTGACTGACGATCGTATCTCCAAAAGTGATTGCCAATCATACTGAATGTATGATAGCACCGTATGAGCAAAAAGAGTCAGTAATAAAAATATGTGGTGGTGTTGGATGTGTTTTCATGGCCACACTGGGTCCCTTGATAAAAGTGGAGCAACGTTTGAATGCCACAGAATATCTGAATATCATTGCAATCAGGTGCATTCCTTCTTGGCAGCAGTGTATCCATCTGGGAATGGATTCTTTCAGTAGGAAAAGGCTAAGATTCTCCAGATACAGTATGGTTACATGCACAATTAAGCTTAATGCAGTGGCCTGTTCATTCACCAGATCTGTGGGATGAGATGGAACGGGCTATTCAGAGTAGAGATCCTCTACCAGCCAGATCCTCTACCAGCCAACTCAATACAACCGTCGGAAGCATTTGAGTCAGCCTGGGCCAGAATCCCTTTGATATTCTTTCAACATCTTGTTGAGTCTAGGTCCCGGTGATTGGAGACAGTTCTGACGGCAAAAGGGGCAAGGCAATATTAGGTGTCCCTAATGTTTTGTACACAGTGTATATCACACTTAAATCTAAGAAATTCTAAATCAGTAACAAAAACCCCAATAATAATATTAATATAGTAAGCAATATAGGCATATTGCTTACTATAGTATAACATTATGACAGCACTATTGAACAGAAAAAAAAAAAACA
>OMKK01029686.1:0-11655 GCA_900302305.1 Polymixia japonica | reverse complement strand
CAAATAGAGAAAAAGACAACCAAGTGTAGAAAAAGTGACTCATCTATCGAACCTGAAGGAAAGAGTTGGGTAAAAAAAAAAGCAGAAAAAAAAGCTGTATACTTGTGTTTTCTTTCATTGGTTAATGTCACACTAGGCTGTTAAAAAATTGTTGTATACATTTTGAGCCTTATCTTTTTTTTCCTGGTATGTGTGTGTTTTGGTAAGGTATGCAAAAAAAAAAAAAAAAAAATAGCCCAGTGGGTTCTGTGGGTGTGGATGGGCTTACTGTCCTATTGCTGACCTTGTTTTAAAGGGTGGGGGTGTCTGGTATTGTAGCTGCACACACAATTACAAACCGGTCTGCTCAAAGTCTTCTCTCTTTCTCTCTCTGTTTCTCTATCCCTGTGGAGCATGGTAACGTTTGAGACTGGTTGTGGGGCATCTGGGTGGATGGAGGTTGTGGCTGAGCAGCCTCAGCAGCAGCCTCCGGAGGAGGTGTTGACCGGTTTACTCTGGATCTTGACATTGGACTTCTCAGAGGTGCCAGTCGTGGCCCCAGGGCCCATCCTCTTCTTGATCTCAGCCGCCATGGTCATGAAGGCTTGCTCCACGTTGGTGGCACTCTTGGCGCTGGTCTCCAAGAATGGGATCCCTAAGTTGTCAGCAAATTCCTGGTGAAGAAATGGGGACATGGGAAGAAGTCAAATAGCTATTGGGGATAAAGGGTAAGGAGAAATAAGTGGACCATGGCCATAACAAGGACGGGAAATGAAGATGAGCAAGATACTGGTCAATTTTGGCTATGGTTGATAAGTTTTTAGTTTTTGTGCTTTTATGTTACTTTTATTATGGCTTGTTGCAGTTGTTCGAGATAAAACGAAACAATAAAACAATAAAACAACAATTAATACTTCAGTCAATACTACAGCCATTCTGACAGGTCATTGTAGATCATTTGGAGGCCTCATTTTATATAGTGAAAATGGCTGGCATATTTTGCAATTTATTAGCCACTGTGGCTACTAGATTAAAAACGTAGTTTCCTCTCTTGGATATAACACACACAAAAAAAATCCTAATTTCCCATATTCACATGGTAAGGTGGTAGCCTACCTTGGCCGTAGTATAATCCACAACTTTCTTTGTCGTCAAGTCACACTTGTTGCCTACTAACAACTTGTTGACGTTCTCGCTGGCGTAGCGATCAATCTCTTGTAGCCACTGTTTCACGTTATTGAAGGACTCCTGAGGCCAGGCAGCAGGAAGAAGACAACTATTAATACCAACTCAAAAGCTGATGTCTGATTAAAGCTTGCTTCAAGAATTAATTTATAAATTTACCTGATCCATTTTGGATCCCTCTTATTTTTAGTTTATTGTTACAATAACTGGTGAAGGGGACAGATACTAGTATACAACGAAGATATAAGTTATATTTTATAAGATAAAGTTATATTCCTTCACATATGTCTTTTGGTGCTTTTGATGCTGTTACTTTTTGATACTGTGGGTGCATACACCATTATAATGGGTGGGAATGGAACCCCTAACCTTGGCAGTGTGTGTGTGTGTGTGTGTGTGTGTGTGTGTGAGAGTGAGTGAGTGAGTGAGTGAGTGAGTGAGTGAGTGAGAAGTACTGACCTGATCTGTGACATCATATACTACTATAATGCCATGAGCTCCTCTGTAGTAACTGGATGTGATGGTGCGGAACCTCTCCTGACCAGCTGTATCCCACTGTGAAAGCAAAATGGAACAAGTCAGATGAAATCAAGGGCAAAAATGTAAATGGAATACAATCCAAGCATAAACGAGTTGTGTAAATATCTTTTATCTTCACTACCTCTATGCAGGGGTTGTGGGAGTGTACTTGAGTCCTATCTCACCAAGAAGTACTTACAATTTGAAGTTTAATGGTCTTTCCATCAAGCTCTATGGTCCTGATTTTAAAGTCCACACCGATGGTACTAATATAGCTCTCTGTATACGTGTCATCCTAATGAACAAAAACAAACACACACACAGACATGTGTCGGTCCATGGGATTGATATACGTTAACGGTTATCAACCATCTAAGGAGAAACTCTTATAGATACTTACATATAAAATAGTGGCATTTCCAACACGCTCAGAAACGAGTACTTACTGCAAACCGGAGAAGGAGGCAAGACTTTCCCACACCAGAATCGCCAATCAGGAGCAGTTTGAATAAATAGTCACTGGAAGGTCAAGGAAGGTGGAAAAACACAGCTTGTTATTATTGACCAATAGCCACACAAATTGCGAAATCTGTCGTGGAAATTCATATCACACTTGCAAGACACCAACATGACATGGCGTTAGGCTAGTTTATTACACTGAACCGCCGGATATCATTGACAGTTGCACCATTGAATTTAGCAGGTTAAAGAGTTGGTATTCTAGATTGATATTTGCTACTTCCACTTCCAGACAATTTAGCAATTTCCTTTTCTAAGTTGGTAAATGACATTGAAATTTCCTGCAACATAATTAGTGGAGACATTTTAGTTTGCTAACTTGGGAGGCCGTTTCCTAAAGAGCAAAATGTTGTGTAGCTATAGATATATACTCGTGAAGACAAAACCATTAGGACTGAAGTTAGTTTCAAAGTAAAGCTAACATTAGGTTGCTAAACTTAGCTGGCTAGATACTAACGTTTGTTCCAACCCCTTTACATTATACTTAAGTTAGCAAACAACGTTCACGAAACACACATTGAATCGTTTGCATAACAGTGTTATCTTATACATTAAATGTAAACAAACGTTAGCTGCATAATATATATGACACCACTGTAATTTCTTTATACTTATGTACCCTAAGTCCTTAGCTAGCTAGCATAGAAGACAAAGCAGCTGGCGTTCATTTTGTATACAGTAAATCGGGCTGGCTGGTGTTAGCTACCTAGCTAGTGGCTCTCTAGCTAAGCTGACAGCTCAACCACATCGTCACCGTCATCAAAAGTGCCACTTACTATTCGGGATTCATCGTTGACTACACACGATAAACAGTTTATATTGTAGATACCGCTATTTTCGTCGTTGAATAACCTTTAATGATTGCCGTGTAATCAAGAAAAGCTACCGTTTTTTCCAAGAACTAGCTAAACTAGTTGTCGCAACCAGAACAGCATAATCGAATCAAATATGGCTGCCTGTCCTACCAGGAAATACCAAAATATGAGACTACTGGTTGTTGTAGTCAAATTGTAGTAGGCTCTTGTTGGGGTTGTTGACACCATTCATGGAAAAGTAACCTTACTAAAGTCCAGCATTGGCCCCTTATATGCAAGCGCCACACTATCAAAGACTGAACCAAAGACACTTGCTCTCGGGGCTAATACTGTTAACAAATTAGTCAAGCACAGATTAACCATATAAATCACTGTGATGCTGAATGGGTAACTTGCATGCAAGTATAGATTGACAATCACAATCACATTTAATTGTAAGATAACATGAATTTGTCCTGGTGGATTGGTGAATGTACTATAACACTTGCTATCAAACAACAGACAACATACAGAAAAACAACAGACAGCATACAGAAAAATATAGGTCTACAACACATGTAAAGTGTTTTAATGAATCAGGACTGTCTAACTTGAAAATAAATGTTTTTCATTGCATATATTTCTTTCTTTTTAAATAGTATGATAATTGACTGATGAGGTATATCAGTTTGCTTTTTGGGTATGTATTTAAGACTTATTTTAGCTACAGACATTTGGACCTCATTTAGGTTCTGAAAGCCTAAACTTGACTGCCACTAGACTGCATAGAGAAGGGGGTTGTTTGGTGATTATTATCACCAAAAGTCTTATGAGTGGCTGTAAAGTGCAGGCTATTCAACAAGAAAATGGTTTATTCTTTTTAATATTCTAGTTGACTTTGCAAGGACTAATTCTGACAGATTTGGACCATTAGAATAAGAATAGGGATTGTTCATAATGAGATATTTGCCTGGAGAGCAATTATGGCATCCTCTAAACAGAGTGGATTCAAGCAATTCCATACGTAACCTGTTGAACAAATTATGATTAATAAGAAAATTAAAAAACAAAACAATACTTTCACAGCTGTTACAAACTACTACATGGTGATTGGCCTATCTGAGGATTAATGCTGTAGATGTATGACGGTGTAGCCTGATGTTTTCTATGGTGTTGGAGCTGATGATTGGACCATCACTTGGATGGTTTCTGGTTGTAGTCTGAATTAGGCTTCTAAAGGTGTTTTACCTTGGATTATGGCACAAGGGATAGTAACATCTTGTCCTGTGTATTAAAAAATAATGAAGAGTACAAAACTCAATAATCATTCTATAATTACATCATTACATCATTTTGAATGATGGTCATCCATCTCGTAGGGGGCATATTAGCAAATAATCCAGCCAATTGTACAATCTTTGTACAATGGGACTATGCCATCGTCTAAGTTTTATGTTTTCTATAATATCTCTGTGTAACAGGTATTTGTTATAAATGTATGCGATTGTCTTAGTTTTATGTTTTCTATGGCAACACTGTGTAACAGGTATTTGTTATAGATCCCGGAAGAGTTACTATGCTGCTGGTACCGGGGTGGTGACTTCCGCCTTCACCAAGAAAGTTGAGCAGGCAGGGGGAAGCTTCTGGTTTCAGGGCTAAAAAATGGACAGTCAAGGAAGGAAAGTAGTGGTTTGTGACAATGGAACCGGGGTAAGTTTAAGACCAGACAACCTGGTAGCGTCACATTTCGCGTGTCTTGGCTTTTCAACTGTACAATTTGACAGAAAATATTTGATAATGAGAAACAGGAAGTCATGTTACCCTTCTCCATCGTTAGCTAGCTGGCTGGGTTAGCTTTACTGGGTGGGTAGTCAGAGGAATGTGTCTGTCAGCTTGTCAACTGGACATTCATTCATCTGTTAGGTTAGTGTTAGCCATTCGCATTCTGATATTAGTGTTACGTTGAACGTCGAGGTGTTGGCTTAGCTACAGTGAAATCACTGGTCCAGTCAATGACTGGGTTTAACACAAGGAATGGTTGTCATCTCGTTTGTCACTTGATTGGAATTGACCAGCTAGCTAGCAAACGGACTAACGTCTATGCATCCATTATCACAATGCAGTACAGCTGCCAAATTAATATAATTATTTTAAGTGAGCTACTAGTCAGCAACGTTAATGCAGCAGCTAAACATTTGCAATCGTGCAATGAATGGAATTATTTCATGAACTAGCAAAAACAGCTTTAAATTCTCAAACGCGTGTAAATTAGCTAAGGATGATACTCTGCATTTTAGCAAACAAGAAAAAGAAAATACATAGGTTTCAGTCGAAACGCGTTTTTTCCCCCTCAAAATCACAAATATCAATTGTTGGCCTTATTGATTATACTGTACATCAGTAGCCAAACCAACTGGCCCCGCCCTCGGCATAACTCATTTGAACTTGTAAGAATGTCATGCCTCAGCATCGTGGTAATCGGAAATGGATATGAAATTGTAACCGTGTTTTATGCTTTTGAGCATACTAATGATATCGAGTAAAATAAGGCTTACTAAATTACTTTAAAGACGAGATGAACTATCGAGAGTCTGTGCGCATGTCTGATACAGCGACTGAGGAAGTCCTAAACTATTCTTCCATGTAAGGAAAGTTGTCAGATCTGCCTCGGCGCTTTCATTTGTCACTGACTATTTGAATGGGCAGCTTCATTTTTACGCACTATCTTTTACATTCATAAACAAAAGAGAAAGCGTCTTTGCGAAACAAATGCTTTTGAACCAACACTTGCAGGGACTTACTGAATTACTCTGTTCTAGTCCTTACATAGGTAAAGAATGATTCGTAAAATGTACGAATGTATGCATTTTTAAATAAATATATACAGTATATACATTTTCAACATATGTGCCTTCCATTTGATGTTGAAATCGGACAAAATACAGTTTTTAACACATTTTTACTACAATTATTTTATCTTGCACTGGTTAAGTCTGTCTTTTTAAGCGTCATTGTGTAGCCCTAATTAATGTTGGTGCATGCTGTCATGGATGTAGGGCTATCTCATTATTGTCTCATTACTGAGGGAAGGTGTAGGAAGTTAAGTTAACTTGTTATGCAGTTTAGCAGACTTTCCTAGCCTAATAGCTTGACATGAAATTCACAGCTAGATTCTCAACATCAACAAGGGCAAGTACAGTACGCTGCAGGCCAAGTTTGTCTTAAAGCAATTGTTAGACAATTACGTCAGTAAGTATCTCTTCCTGTCCCACCTGGCTAAGGAAATGAGAGTCGAGTGAGTTGTAACTTGTGGCCAGACATCCCTCTTCTTTTGCTGACTTTGCTGAACTCAAACAGAGCTGCATGTGTTGATCTAATGAGTTATTTG
The DNA here is from genome assembly GCA_900302305.1 of Polymixia japonica. Taxonomy (NCBI): domain Eukaryota; kingdom Metazoa; phylum Chordata; class Actinopteri; order Polymixiiformes; family Polymixiidae; genus Polymixia; species Polymixia japonica. Next base: position 5,271 of record OMKK01029686.1, on the reverse strand, counting down.
GAGAGTGAAAAGAGTTTCCACTATGTTCAAGCTGCACCACCACAGCAAGAAACGGTGCCACAACTGCTAGAGGAATGAGAAATTAAAACAACTAGAATTAGAGCAGTAAAATATAATAACAGTAGAATATAACCTGATCTCCCTTGAAAACATTAATGATCCATAGTGTTAATGTTTAGAATGAATGATTTTCCTACGATAAATACTCAAACAAAAAACATTTTCAGCACTTCAACTATAACTTCAACTATAACTAGGACCATATGGACCATATGGACCAAGGACCATGTGTGAAACCCAAACTAAAACCAAAAGAAAGATTATTCAGAAACACCACTGGTGCATCAAATGACAGAGTAAATGCTATGAATGCATAGTAAAGTTTCATTTTTCAAGGCCCAACTAATGGGCCAATTTACGGCTTATTGTTTCAGTACTTTGTGTTTTCTCTGTACATAAAACAAATGTGCTTGAAGTGCTTTAGATATCTGCCTGGTAGGTAGCAGCAGATAGTCTCGGCAATGACCTATGTCTGTTTCCATCCTAGTTTGTCAAGTGCGGCTATGCAGGCTCTAACTTCCCAGAGCACATCTTCCCAGCGCTGGTTGGCAGGCCAATCATTCGTTCTACAGCCAAAGTGGGCAACATTGAAATCAAGGTAAGCCCTGCTATATCAGCCTGTTGAAGCAGGCAACCACATATTCATAGTATCATCACAGAAACATTCTCCTTTAAAACATATTTTTCCTTTGTAAATAATGGTCCATTTTGTATATTTTAATTTCTGCGAAAGGTACGTTTTTTTTTCTTTGTATTTTTTAGATGGTTCTGCAGTTTTATATCGGCAGTGACTTGTAATGTACCAGCTATGAGCTGAACATTGCTTTTTCACTGATGAGATCTCATTCTCACCTTTTCATAAGATCAGACTAGAGACACCCGCTCAATGTCAGAAAAAGGAGAATGTCCACGCAGAGGCTTATGATGTAGACAGATTTTAATACAGAAATTGCTATAGTGGAAAAAACAACATACCTTGCCAGGAAAATGTACCCTACCTGTTTTCAACCTACTGTGTGTCCCTCATTTGCTCAGGTGGTTTCCTTTAGTTTGCTAGCTAGCTGCTAATGTCCATCCCACTGTACTGTTATCAAGCGGTTAAATAGTAACTACGCCTCACGATAACATTGCTGCATTTCATCACAGGATGGGTGGAGTGGGCCATGACTTTTTAGAGGGCAGTTCAGGCATGCCAACACAACACATGCACCCACTCTCTTTTCTTTTATCTGTGTTCTGACTCTCTGCTTCTGTCTTCCATCACTCTCACTCCTTTTTATTGAGCTAGAATAACAGGAAGATGGTAAGTGTATGGGATGTAGGTTGCCTTTAATGTTTGCTGCTGTGTGCCTAGACAGTGGAATGGCAGTGCCTGTCATCACAACGATAGGCTTTCTTTCTGCATATTGGTTTTTATTGCCTCTTCTCTTTTTCTTAACTAACTTCTAACTTGCACTTGACACTTGAGCACACTACTTTATTAGCCATGAGTGTGAAGATTGTTTTTAGTAGTCGTGGAGGGAAATCAGTGCTTAAAGACCAAAGAGTGGCATGTGCGACTCCAGTGTGGCATGCTGATTTTTTTCCGGTTCCCCTCTGAGTGAGTGCATCCAGAGAGAATGTAGTTCACACCAGTGGTTCTAAACCATGTGCCATTGAAGCCCAAGAGCGTACAGGGTTTGATTCCAGCCAAACACTCCACCAGCTGATTTGAATAATTAGCACACTTTCAACCAGAGAGCTGGAAACTAATTAATGAAATCAGCTGGTGTAGTGTTTGATTGGAATGAAAACCTGCACACCTATGGGCCTGGATGACACGATGTTTGGGAACCACTGGTATACAGTAAGGTGGTACATGGTAGTCTTTGACCATGGTAACGTCCCATTGTGTCTTATCCTGGCCTTGCCATCAGATTTTCTCAAACTGGTATGATGTTGATGACTAGACCAGCTGATTATTATAGTCTTTGGTCTGCATGGAACCCTACTAATGTTAATATGTAAATTATATTTGCACTTCAGGCATTTAGCTGATGCGTTTCATCTAGAGGTACTCGGAGTGAGTGCAGTAGTAGAATAGGCTTCTCTTCTGAGTTCACCAACATAACAAGCAACCAGAAGTACAGACGTCCATAGAAGTAATCATATATTTCTAGAATGATCATGTATGAAGGAGAAGTGGTAGTTAAACATGTAAAGAGTGCGTTACATCCCAGCGTCAAAGGGTTCCACTAGACTTACTCAGGAGTTAGCATGCCAAGCGGCAGGTCTTTCGAGCTATTGACCTTTGACCTCTCCTCCTCTCTCCCAGGACCTGATGGTGGGGGACGAGGCCAGTGAGCTGCGCTCCATGCTGGAGGTGAACTACCCCATGGAGAACGGCATCGTCAGGAACTGGGATGACATGAAACACCTGTGGGACTACACCTTCGGCCCTGAGAAGCTCAACATCGACTCCCGCAACTGTAAGATCCTTCTGACCGAGCCGCCCATGAACCCCACCAAGAACCGTGAGAAGATCATTGAGGTTTGCATTTTTTAAATGGATCACTTCAGTGGCCTTTTATATGCTAGTCAGATGGTTCTTTTGTCTGAGAGTAGTTTAGATTAGATTAGATTAATTTTTATTAATCCCCATTGGGAAATTAGGTTACAACAGCAGTAGAAGGACAACAAAAGAATAGCTTGTAAATAGTAGTAACTAAGGGTATTATACACAGTACAAGCATTACAACACCTGTAGGTGTTGAATAGAAAAATATTGAAGAAAAAAAAACATCTACATCATCATTTTTTACCTGCGTACCGCATCTACCATATGTATGCTGGTTATGCAAAATATACAGCAGCAGAACAAACTGAGCAATGGGTACAAGTTAAATAAAAGCTAAATAATAAAGATCTACAGAGCTGTTTACCACATTTTGTAGAATATTTATTTATTAACCCATTTAGTGATGACAAGTGCCAATGCTAAAATTGAGTCATATTTCCTTATTCCCTCTGTCAGGTGATGTTTGAAACGTACCAGTTCACAGGGGTTTACATTGCTATCCAGGCTGTCCTCACACTCTATGCTCAAGGTATGTTCACCACTTGAAGTGCTGGATGCGATCATGGCAAAACAATGAAATTTTTGTGTATATGCCACAGTGGCTTGGACATCCCTAAATTCACCCACTACTTTTGCTATTTAACCAGAAGAACTCTGGATTTTCAGAATAAAATAGGGCCTCAAGTGATCATTGGCTGTCTGCCAAGTCATTGGTAGAGTAGATCAACTTATCATCCACAACCAAAGTTTACCAGTTTTTCACTTGTGGCCGGTGGTCATTTACCATCCTAGATGTGATATTCCACGATTTATTTTAGGATCTAAGGAGCAAGGATGTGATCCAAAAAATGGAAGGACAACCTGGCAACAAAAGGAACACTGTACAGATTACAGATACAGATACATACATACATACATACATACATACATACATACATACATACATACATACATACATACATACATACATACATACATACATACATACATACATACATACATACATACAGATAGATTCTGGCATCTAGCTGGCACTCTTATATCTCACTCTAGTATCTTTTAGAATGAGTGAGTGTTTTCCTTAACGAAATATGCACTGTTGATGAAATTTAACATTTGCCCTTCCAGAAATGGTACAGTCTCTTGAAGCACTAGATCCTCTCTCTACACAGTTTTGGCCATGACTGACAGCACTTGTATTGTGTATGCCACAATTGTAAAACCTTTGTAAAGCCTGGATGTCCTCAGTGCCGCTCACTGAAATATCCCCCGGCGGTATGAAAAGGAGCGGACCCACTCACTGACTGTAACAAACACAAGACGGGGACCCACCACTGCTGCACAGCACTATTTGAACTACTAGAGGCTGGAATTATACAAGAATTCTGTAGAGCATCTTTAACCAGCTATATTCACTATTACACCTGCCAGCTAGACTTTTAGAATAGAATAGCACCTCCAACTGAGGCTGGTCAAATGCCATGCTGGTAGATTACTTTAACAGCCACAGATTAAATTTCCCACCCTAGTGCAACGGCAGGATCAGTGTGTTCTGTCTTCAAGATGATCAGTCCCCTGATCAGCCAGAGATATCTTTCCTGATGAGTGTTGACGTGGTTTGGCAGGACTTCTTACCGGGGTTGTGGTGGACTCTGGTGACGGCGTCACCCACATCTGTCCGGTGTACGAGGGTTTCTCTCTACCCCACCTGACCCGGCGCCTGGACATTGCAGGGAGGGACATCACACGCTACCTCATCAAGGTACCAGCCACCTCATCACATGTTACATTAGTTTTCACGTACCGCCTGCTAAAGCATATTCCACAATTGTCGTGGGTCATACAGTATTTACTGAATGACTACATCTTTACTGATCAGGTTTCAGACACTGCAACTCTAACAATAATCTCAGTCTGTCACATCCGCCAATTGTTTTTCTCCAAAGCACCTTGCAGTATGATGTGTAAAGAAGGCTTGCAGCCCATGCCAGTTTATTTCATCGTCAGAAAGTATTTAGTTCAACCCCCTGAAAAGTTTTGTTATTTTATTGGAAAATTTATTTTTCAGGCACATTACATAGCCGCTGAAAGACTTAGACACGCAACTTGTATGACATTCCTAATTGGAAATTTTACCAGCTTTGTTCTAGAATGTTCATGGAGACGTTTGTGATTTCCAGTGTGGGTTTATTGTGGTGTTTGTCTTCCAGTTGCTGTTGTTGAGGGGCTATGCCTTCAACCACTCGGCAGACTTTGAGACAGTGAGGATGATGAAGGAGAAGCTGTGCTACGTGGGCTACAACATTGAACAGGAGCAAAAGCTGGCTCTGGAGACCACTGTGCTGGTGGAGTCTTACACGGTAGGACCAACCTCCCACATCACTCCTATTTTCTTTTTTCCCTCCAATCAGAGGGAGAAGTTTTGAACACTGCCCCCTGGTGTGCAGCGTAAGATTCTATTGTGATGTGATGGCAGTGGTTTCTGAACCAAGCCGCGGACTGATGTGATTGTATTCAGATATAGCAAAATGCAACCCCCCCCAAAAGAAAAACCCAATAAGTGTTAATCCACCCAAGATGCGGTGAAGATGTCATCTATGACTGTGAGTGAGGTGAGTGATGTGAGTGAGTGGAAGGAATGTGAGAAACCGGGG
>OMKK01029683.1:12116-26000 GCA_900302305.1 Polymixia japonica | reverse complement strand
ACCTTCAATCTTAATTTCAGCAGTTCAGCTACTCTCACCTGCTCTTACCTCCTTTTCTCCCCCAGACTTGCCCTCCTATTCCTCTTCTTCCTCCCCCCTGTTTTTTCCTCCTCCCGCCCCCAGTGGATTACCCAGCGTGTCCCTGTGGTCCTTCCACAGCAGACAGAGGATCGACCAGCCCCCCACTTCTTGTCTCCTGCTCGCCTTGAGGTCACTTCCCCCTGTGACCCAGAATGTCACAAGAAAGCCCCACGCCCGACCTACTGGGATCTGCGAAATCTGCTGTCATACGAGACACTACATTCAAACGGACAACTCACTGAGACTGCCATTGGTATCTACGGCTTCAACCCCAATGCTAATATCAGCCCTGCCTACTCCGTAGAGGCACCTGAAAAGGCTCAGCAGTCTCACATTAGGAGGAAACGCCAGATCTTTGGCCATGATGGGCGCTTTAGCATTGCTGGGCAGAACTTCCTACTAAAATATCCATTTTCAGTAGCTGTTAAACTGTCCACAGGGTGCTCTGGAACCTTGGTGGGAGACCGTCACGTTCTGACAGCTGCCCACTGTGTTCATGACGGAAAGAACTATGTGAAGGGAGCCCAGAAGCTCCGTGTGGGGTTTTTAAAGCCCAAGCAACGAGACACACAATCCTCTTCCTCCTCCTCCAACTTCACCAATCACGTTGAGGGTGGCCCACATCTATACTCCCCACCATCCAATGACAAAATGAAGTTTCAGTGGATCAGAGCCAAGCGCACACACGTGCCCAAAGGATGGATCAAAGGAAACGCCAATGACATCGGGATGGACTACGACTATGCTCTCTTGGAACTCAAGAAACCCCACAAGCGCCGCCACATGAAGCTGGGAGTCAGCCCCCCAGCCCAGCGGTTGCCTGGGCGACGGGTCCAGTTCTCGGGATTTGATAATGACCGCCTTGGCCAGCTAGTGTATCGGTTCTGCCGTGCTGGTGAGGAGACGCCCGACCTGCTGTACCAGCACTGTGATGCACAGCCTGGTGCCAGCGGCTCAGGGGTTTACGCCCGCATGTGGGATGGGCGACGGCGACGCTGGGAGCGTAAGGTCATAGGTGTGTTTTCTGGGCATCAGTGGGTGGAGCGACAGGGGGCATCCCAGGAGTTCAATGTGGCGGTGAGGATCACCCCTCTCAAATACGCCCAGATCTGCTATTGGATAAAAGGAAACTATGTGGACTGCAGAGAGGGATAATGGGAAGACGGATAGTGATGACATTGAGATGAATAGGTCAATATTTGTTGTTACCAGCATACACACGGACGTTGACACAGACATGTCTCACACACACAAAGCCAGTAATGCCAGTGTAAAATGTAAAAGGAGGCAAGCTTGTTCATCTTAACAGTAGTACATGCTCACCAATACATTCAACTATATAAAGACCAGGAAAATAATTAATTTCTGTCTTTTTGCAGGACGCAGCAAGATTACAATCAATATGAAAGGGGGCAAAATATGCAGTTTTACTTTACATTATAGCTTCTTTATTCTGCTAATACTAAAGATTGCACTGTTTAAATTCTTTTGGCAAATTTCTACTGTAAACAATTGTTTTTGCAAGTGAATGAATGTAAAATGGTCAGCTGCCAAAGGTGCTAGTTTTTTCTCTCCAAACCTTTATGCATTTCCTCTCACTGGACATAGTATATTCACGTACATACTACTTTCTGTTTGCTTACTATGTTGTGGTAAAAAAAAATCCAAAAAATGAATTGACTTAAAATGAACATAGATGACTCTTGCCAAGGCTATGGATCATCTGTCCTTTGAATGTTGTACTTTACCGTTAGCACTTAGCTCCCTCTAGTGGCAGAAAATAACACTGCAGGCGATGACGACTGGGAAATGAGAATTTATCCCAATTTGGCATTGGCCTACATACGCACTTTTTAGATTCTCCATTGTTTAACATTATATTGTCATTTGTGTTTCAAAAACTTGGTTGACTTGGTAGGAAATTTATAAAATACATGCTTTGAAATAAACAACAGTGCCACTTATTTCTCAATATCCATTTGTTTTTATCTACTGTGTTGCAAACAGTCAAACACAAGCAGTGTTGCAAGCATCGCAATTGTTTATGCACAAACACACAGACACTCCTTGTTTAAACATATTTTTTATTTTAGATGTCAAAGACATTTCCAGAATGCTGTGGAAAAAAACGAACACTGTAAAAGCTGAAATATGACTCCTCCCACACCCACACAACATTCCATAACATGATCAACCAGGAAGCCACACTGCATCCTGGGATATGGCACATACATTAAACAACTCTGCATCTCAATCCTACAACCTTCATCACGAAGGGCACACTCATCAACTAATCTACATTTATTTCAGAGCTTTGATGTGAGATAACATGCACCGATCTTCTTTCCAGAATACTGCTAGGGTGGAGTAGGAGCAAGTACATCTCAGGATAATGTAAAGAATGGAGACCCAAGTCAGGAAAGGATGAATATCAAAAGTCTTTACAAAAGATCATAGAACTGACTCTCTCCTCTCTCTTACACATAATCTTATGGGTTCCACCAACCAATGCAATGTGAGAGGAAAGACACAGAGGGGGTACCAGTTACCTAAGAGTAGACTGGAGATTCAACTGAGGATTGATTGAGAAAGGCTGGATCCAAAGCAACCTATAAGCCGTCCCTCTTATTAATCTTATGGAGATGTAAGGTAAGTCAAGGATGATATAATACATTGACAAATCCAAATTGACGTTTTACTAATGGAGCTAAAATGATGGTTCATGCCACAAACTACAAAGACATGCCAATCTCAACAGCACCATTGACTTGCAAAGTTTGCTACATTCAAATGAAAAATGCCAAAACTCAGAGATCTCCACAAGAAAAGGGCACCAAGGAGTTGATTAAGGACTGAGTTTATAGACGCTGTGGAAGAATAGGCATATATGTTTGGCACTTATCTTGAGCATATTCAAGATTCTGGATTCCAAAAAGTGGTTTTCTCATCCTAGTCTACACACACGCTGTCGAACTAGACTGAAGGAATCAATCTTGAATTCAGAACAGCGCAGAAACCTTTGATTCTCTTCTTTCTTTTTTTCAGAGAAGATATTGCTTCATGTAACCTACTATCAGCACCTGGTAACATTCGTTTTGAAAGGTGCTTTATAAATAAAGTGTACTTACTATCACAGATCTATCTGTTCAGATCTGCTTGTACTAATTTCATGTTCTGAATACTGGAAAGTGTGTCCTGCTGAACACGGCCCTGATGATACGTATTACCTCAGTTTATATACTGTCTGCACATCAGTGTAGGCACAAAGGAAAGGAACCCACTTGAGATTATGGAGATGCACATTTGGTTTTTGACTAAACAAAAAAGGCATCACATTTGCAAGGCAACCTGTTTGCAACACCGTTATGGTAACTGAGGAGAACACAAGTACTGGTAATGAGGTGATATATACTTTCCTCTCCAACTGTCTTAACCCTTGGCTCTGCACTCCAGACATCCTAGGATGTCAAATCAACGTGAAGACATGTTGACAAGTACATTCTTGTTGAGGGGAGATGGTTATGAGATCTGGGACATACCAACAGCCACAATTATTCTGTTGTTTGTCTATCTACAAAAAAAGGCAGACATGATACCATGACAAGATGGCTGGCATGGTATCTTTTCGTCCCCACTGAAGTGTAGGAAATAAAAATGAAACAGTGACTGGGTGACCTTAAGGAACATAAATGAGACATAGGGCTACACCGTAGGAAGATTATTTTAACATGCCTGCCCACACACAGACATACATCAGTAAGACAGTAAGACAGGCAGAGAGAGTTACCTCTTATTTACACTGGGCTACAGCAGCTGTCAATCAAAAAGTTACACTTTCAATTGTCCACAACCGGGGCAGGGGTATATCACAAGATGAGCAACTGTCTGAGTGATAATGAATTTAAAATTATTCCAGGTGTGTGTTTTGACTGCCCTTAATCCAATGTCTTCTCACTTGTTGGTGCCCCAGTTACTTTGTTAAAACTGGTGTTAAACTGTCTTTCTGAAAGCTGTTCTGTGCTAATCAGATGCTCATAACCAAATACAGTAACACAATAAATGAGGAATACAGCATTCTCTATATAGGCAGTGGACGGGAACACCTTGTTTGTTCCTGCAAATTGATCTACTACACCTGGTTTTCCATCTGACGGTCAAAAACTACAATCTGAGGCCCTGCGTGAAGTCGGGGGCATAAACACGTGCTGAAGCTGTAAAGAGCAGTAAACACATTGGCTTGGCAGTCCTACTGAGGGAACACTGACTGTTGCGGTGAAATCTGACAATGCCAACGTTCAAACGGCCATACTACTCCAAACAGCTGCATCACGTTCGCTGGTCCCGGATCAAAGCTTTAAGAGCCTCAGGTTTTGAGGAAAATAAGCTGACCCTGGATCAGTATCTAGGCAATGATACTCTAGGCTCTTCCTCTGCTCGGAATCTTTCTGTGATTGACTAGCTGTGCAAACACTAACAGACTGATGGAGGCCAAATCTAGTCTGTGATTGGCCACCTGCACTTGAAAACGGGTGATTGGCCACCTGCACTTAAAAACATCTTTGGTGGGAGTCACCAACTGGCATTCCTTGACTTTTCCGTCGACAAGCAAAAACATAATACAACATGACAATGCTGTCGGCATGGTAATGCCCAGCGCAACTCGAAAACCGTATACAAAATAAAAATATTCTTTAAATAGGTATATAAACATTGCATGAAAAATAGAACCGTATCAAAACATAATTATGAGTTCACAGTCTGTCCCTTACCCTCCAAGCATTAGCACTAAAGCCACCCCGTTGCCTGCTCCGTCCACTTTACCAAACCTTCACCCACATCCCCTTTATATCCAGAGTTCTTAGGTGAGGGGCAGGCGGCGGCTGCTCCTACCCAGCTGGGGGAAGCCGTGGGGAGGGGGTGTAACTTCACCTACTGTGACTTGAGCCCCAAGCTGTTGGAGGAGACAGGGTAGGAGTAGGCTTTGCCCAGGACGATGCGGTCTCGGAGCAGTTTAAAAAGAACATAGTAGTTGCAGAAGAGAATAAGGCCCAGAGAGAGGGTGTGGTTCCAGCGCTCAGAACGCAGCAGAGAGTATAACTGGTACAGGACCACACTGGACTCAATCCAGATCAACAGGTTAAGGATCCGCAGCGGCTTGTGGAACAGGAACTGAAACACCCAAGGACAGGAGAAGAGTTCAGATAGAAAGAAATACAAAGGGAAAAGGCCAAAAATAAAAACTTTGCACAACATACTTTTAAATGAATATTCTATAGTTCCTACAAACATACACACGATTAACTCACATAAAACCTTGCATGTGAAACATCGGAGGGCAGCGCCACATTATAGGGCCCTACTGCTTTGTATAGGCTGCGACTGTGTCGTACCAACACCCCCTGGGGCCAAATAGTACTGTCCGACCATCTGCAAAACACAAATAGACAAACACAGCTCTGTTACATTATAGTAAAAATAACCCACAATATACCATTCATTCATATCATGTGTTTCCAAGTGTGATTTTATACGTATGTATGTGTGTGACCTGTGTGTGTATATGAATGTGTGCACAACAGAGACACTCACACATGCTGGGGGGCGTTGCTGTACGAGCCGTGCTCTAGTTTCTGCCATCGGCCAAGGTGTGCAGCGGAGCGATGGAGCAGGTCACAGTAGCTGGGGGGCAGCAGCTGGCTCATCAGCATCACAAACGCATTGATCCACACCATGATCAGGTGCTCACATGACCAGCGCATGTCATAGTACTGTGTACTCTGCGGAAGCAAGGAGTGTGTTAGGGACAGGTGAGGTCACACCCACCCACAGAAACAAACACAGGTACGTGTTCTAGGCAGCATAAAGGATAAGGAAATGACCTTGTAGAGAATATGACTCCATGGGAAAATTAATGGGAGTTGTGTTTTGAAACCTTAAACCTGAAAAACCACAAACAAACTGACAAATACCAACCTTGACGAAGCAGAGAGGCAAGAAGGCTACGTAGTAAGCGCTGAACAGAGAGTTGAACAGCACTTCCTTGATTCGTCGATTGAAGTCACTTTTCAGCTCCTCCACCTCCGCGCGGATCAGCTCCGGCGTGTGTGAATGTGTGTGAGGGGGACAGGTGTGAGTGGGCGTGTGCGGGGGACTGGCAAACTGCTCTCTGAGGTTCTCCCGTAACAGGAAGAGGAAGTCACGTGGCCGAAAGTACGGCGCGTCTGTCAGGTCGGTTTGCTGGTGGTCAGCTTGGTAATCACATTCAGCTGGTGCTGCTTGGCTCCTTCCTCCTTCCTGGTGGAAACAGCAGAGCGGGACGTACACCCCAAATCTAGCATGGAGCAAGGGACAGAGTGTCAGGATAGAAAAACAGAAGAAATATTTCAGAATGATAGCAGGATGACTATGAGATGTATGGTACGCTAACATGATTTGTGTGTGTGTGTGTAACTAAGTGTATGAAACACTTACGGGTATCCCAGGAAGAGGAGGTTGAGGACAGAGTGGTTCTTGCAGAGGTTAACGAGGGTCCAGCAGAGCACCCAGCCACACAAGGTTAGCAGACTGAGCCGGGCTGCAATTAGAACCACGTAGCGGACCAGTGATCCCCCACTGCTCTGTGATACCTGGATGGTCACAACAGAACCAGTCAGGGTTAGGGGGTAAGCTAGCATTGTCACGTGTGTATACAGGTCTGTGTTTATGTCCGTGTTTACCTCTGAAACTATAGTCCAGACCAGTCTCCTGGCCAACATGACTGTGATGAAGATAGCCAGGTGGTAGTCCATCAGATGGAAGTTCTGCACACACACACACACACACACACACACACACACACAACACAACACAACAACAAGCGAAAGAAGGCGAGAACAAAGTTTCATTAAGTTTTTATTATGAAGCCCAAATTGTTTGCGCAACATAACACGTTTTCTGTATCAATTTAGCAATTGTAATAACGTAATAACGACTATATCATTTTGTGAACCTAGATATTCTAAATAGACAGACAGAAAGTTGTGCACTCTTGAATGAGAGTAAGAGAGAAACATCAGAATGGTACTGTGTGCATACAAGTTTGTACATTTGTGTTCCAAGTTAAACCCCACTTGCAAAGTTCATCAGTCCATTACAAGAAAAGGACATGTAAGGACAGGTTTGCTAAGATTTATTTTAGGGTTAGGGCCGGCGTTTAAGATCAGCGTTGGAATAGGGTTAGGCCTTTACATAGGAAATGTAATGTTAGTGAATAAGGAATGAATACAAGCCAGTGGAATGGTCTCACAAGTACAGTAGTAACGTGTAAGGGTGTGTATGTTCTTACGAGAGAGGTAGAGGCAGCTGGGTGGCTGTAGGGGTACCACCAGACAGTCCTGTAGATGTTTATGTACTGGACAAACAAGGCCACCAGCAAATAAAGGAAGAGCAGGAACTCAAATAGGAGACTGCTATCCAACGGCAGCTCAGGGATCCTAGAGTGACGAACAGGCTCTGGAGTGATGAGCGCTGAGAGAGGTGGGGCAGACAGACCCACTGAGTTACTGCTCCTAGAAGAAGGTACAGTCACACAAACACATACAGTCACAATCACAGACATAGAGAAACATAATTTTATGTGTTGGAGGACTGTGTGTATCAAAGAATAGAAGAGCATTCTGACAGCAGCGCTATTCTACAAAAACCTGACTGGAGCATTAGAGCAAACCAATCACTTGTTGGCCATTAATCAAACTCACATTTCGAATAACTGATCAAAACTGCTATCAAACACTATCTTTTAAAGGAGTGTACCAGCGTCATAAAATCTGTTAATCAAAATCATGGTTGCCTCTATTTACAAAATATCCCCACAGTTTATGGTGCTCCTGTTAACTTAAATACAGTTCAATAGTGCATCTACAATGCTATCATCTATCATGTTTTTCTTTGTTTTTGCATGCATTGGAATTCCATCACTGCTAAATATGTGCTGCTGACATTTAGTATTACAGAGGATGTGGTTGCATGGAGAGGTTTTGGGGTTAATAAAAGTTTAGGCTGACTTGAGATAAAGGAACTCATGCCAGAAGTGAGTATTTTGACATTGTACCATTTTTGGAGCATTTTTGGAACAATTTCAATGTGAGTATTCAACAAAGTGACAGATAGATAGAAAGATAGACACCTTATACGGGTGTAAAACTGAATGTGTTTTACAAGCAGTTCGGAGGCATTGGGAGTTATCAGGTAAGGACAATTCAGGCAAAGATTTCTGCAAAGGCAACAACTGAAAATAGTTATTCCCCAAAATTTTTTTTAAATGTTACTGCTAGCCTCTGGAGATGGGGAAAAAAGAAAACACTGGTACAGGTACTAGCTTTCAACTACAGACAACAAGCAGTGAACTTTTATTCTAGCCATGTTGAGGAATGTACCAATAAAATGAATGTTATGTCAAGCGTCATACTGCAGGGTCTGTTTGCGTACCTGTTCCGGAGGCCTGTGCCATTGCTGAGGTTGCCTCCAACCAGAGTCTGCAGGGAGGGCAGAGCAGAGCGACTTAGCTGCTGTCTGCTGGGACCCCTGCGACCTCCTGGCATGGTCCCCAGTTACCGTGGCAACCACGGACTGTGCCCACCAACCAACAGCCACTGGGATTCCTCCCCCTTTTCCTCAATGACAGACCAAATACACCCAAAACCCTGGCAAAATATAAACAGACAACAGTTATAAAAAGAGGAAATTAAAAATAACACAATCATACACACACACCCCCACACCAAACCCCAAACATTTCAACACACATTATGGTTAATCAACACTATAGACAAGCAAACTTCAGCATTGAGTAGACAATAGATTAGCCCAAGATTTTTACCTGAGGAATTTACTTACATACAGGTAATAAAAAATACACACATTATTAAGATACAGAATAAAGTGAAAGGGAGAAAGAGGAACTGAATAGACAACTGACATGTCTAAATCGCTGTCAGCATTTCTTTGTGCAGAGATGTGATGATTCAAATTATTCTGTGATTACGTGTTACATTATCAAAGATGCATCTTTTCTGCAGGAAACGCTGCAAGGGACTATATCGAAACTTAATTGGAAATACAAAAATAGGAACTGAAAGCATGCGAAATAAACTACAATGGATGGGTGACAAGGCAGCATGTCATTAAATGGAAAGACGCCTACCTCTACCTCTTTGCCATATTCAAAACTAAATTAAAGTAGCGTTTTCTGGGAGCACGGAAGAAAGTGAAAAGGTCCTTTGATAAAACAAGCAATCGTGTAAATAATTTTAACGGTACTTTTTAAACTTGTGGCGTTGATCGAGAGTGTTGTTAGAAGCCTCCTTGCTACGACACATCAGGCTACCTGTCTGAATTGTGACATCATGCGTTGTTGTCATTTTCGACATTAAGAAAACTTATGACTTCTACTTGAGATCAAGCCCGAACTATTCGCTTATCTAGTAGTCTAGAATCGGATACAAAGCTTTACTGTTAGTTCGCTAGTTAAAATAAGATACCGTTACTCACACAGCATCAACAACATGCGGAGCGTGTACTAAACGAGGATGCATCAGTCACTTGTGTGGCTTCCAGAGTGACGAGTCCAGACAGCAGCCAACATTTCTCTTCCTTTTGCGTTCAATATCCTAAACTGCAAGTGTGTGGTACCGTACGACGATAGGGTCGACGATGTTGCGGTACTGCTTTTACTTCGATTGGAAACATAAACGGTTTAAAACTTATCCCCAGGCTGGATGAGCAACAGTGTAATGCACTGCACAGAGACCGACGTGGCAAACCTGCACCTCCTCTGGTACGACGTCATCAGTTGTGCGACGTATACCAGGACTGCACAGTCGCAGTTTCACAAAAGAGAGTGTGGTCGGAAAGCTGGTCTAGAAACAGTTATGCATTTCTTGTGTCGATGTGCAGTTAGGGGTCTATAATAATTATATTTCAATGGACAGATACGTGTATTACAAAAATGACACGTGTTAGGTCAATATATATATACATTTTGAGGGAAGTGTTAAGTTGACCCTGGGCTCCCATAGTTATAGCCTTTGTTTTTATAAATTACAATGATCCAAAAAAGGCCGATCATAACACTAGGTACACGCATGCTACAGCATCATAATTTCAGTTTGTGCCAATATCTTCTGAATTGAAAAAAATCCAAGAGCAGTAGTAGGCCGAGGTGTAGCTTTATTGACATTCCTTCATTACATAACCAACATTTACCAACACCATGTAATCATTTGTGTATTTCTTATGTCTAAAACTAAGAACACTAGCCTATATACAGTTTCCAATGCAAAAAAACCCAAACATAAAAACCCACTTCATCATTGTCTGGACATGGCCTACATATTTTAATGTCACACGTTTTCCTTCATAGGACTAGTAAAAAATACAGTAGTTGCTTCAAGACATTCAACTATTTACAAAATGTACAAAAATGAGTAAAAAAAAAAAAAAAAACAGTCGTCTTCCATGATATCTATGTAGCCTAAAATCGTCCCATGTTAATGGAACATCAAATTTTAGTTTGTTGGTTTCAGGCAAACAAGAATAAAGGTCATGGGCACTGTAGTCCTGCATAGCATTTGTGTGGCTTGATAACATAGAATAGTAATCTGTGTTAAATATAACAAAATAGAGGCTGATGTAAAATTACAAAGGGATAGCACATATCCATCCAAACAGTTATCATTGCACATTATTTTTGTATACATACAAAACAGAAAGTTAAAAATCCCACATCATTTCCAACACACTACTGAACCAGCAGAGGGCAGTGTTACAAAAAACAAAATACAGTTATGGAGGTAAAAGTAAGGAGTCACAGAAAAGAGTATTTAAGATGTATATCATTCACACCAAGGTTAGTAATAAATTGACTTCAAACATTTGTTTCACAGCGCACCCTGAGGTTGGAAATTACAAAAATTAAATTAAAATCTAAACTGGTGTTTAAATTTAAGGATTTCTAATATTAAAATATCTATGAATCAAAATGAGGCCAAACTCCTTTTGTATTAGCCAAGCAAGTTGCCATGACAGTAAAACAAAGGTAACCGACCAGTTTCTTATAAAGTTTAGAAAACAGTAACCACCATCGTCTTTTTTTATTTTTACAAATAAAATATGGGGGTATATTAAAACCACAGCCCCCCAATGAGATAAATTACCATTTCTAGTGAGGTGTACATGTTCCATTACATAGAGGCCACAGGGCATTTCACAGCAGGAGGGATCAGATGACGACACTGGTACCACTGCGAGAACTCTTGTCCTGAGAGAGATACACTCATTTTAGACTATCAGTAATGAGATATATGTTGGTATATAATGTGTTCCTGTGCGTGTTTGTGTGTGTATGCATGTTTACTGCTGTAAGTGCATTTGTGTGGTAGCGAGTGAGCATGTGCTTTTCTCGTTTAAATGTGTTTGTGTATCAACTAAAGCAGTGATTGCCTTACAGAGTAGCGCTCATTCCTACGTGCCCCTGGTTTCTGTCCAGGCTCGTACTCTGTGTAGCTGGGAGGTTTCTCAGTCCAGCCTCCACCTCCTCGCCTTGCTCCTCCTCCTCCTCTCCGGCTGCTGTCTTCATCATCCGAGCTCCAGGACCCACCTCTCGATCGCCGTGATGCTGGGGGAGAGTAGTTTCCTCGAGATCTTGTCTCGAACAGGTCATCCCGGGAACGGGAGCGAGGGCGGCCCGTCCCTCCCCTTGCACCACTGCGACCTCGTCCATCCAGAGACTCCTCACTGTAGCTCCGAGGAATACCTCTAGACCGGGTCGGTGAGGGATACCGCCTCGCCCCTCCCCCCCCTCCTCCTCGGTTGTCGCGACGATGGGCATAGCCGCTACGGCTGCTGTCACTTGAGCTTGGGGGACGTGTCTTCGGTGCTGGGGGTGGGATTCTGCCAGACTGCTGCTCTCCTATTGGTGGAAGTGTGATGACGCGGCGCTCATTTGGGCCATGGTCGTCGAGGGCAGAGATCATGCTTGGAGGGCCAGGGGAGAAGGGGACAGACAGAGGCATATGCTGGGAAGGTGGCATCTGCTGGAGATGGGGTGGAGGTGGCATCTGCTGGTGGTGGGGTGGAGGAGCTGGCTGGGGCTGAGCGGTGGAGGAGACCAGAAAAGAAGAAGTGGAGGGGTAAATACAAATAAAATCCTCTTACTGTCTCTTTTAAGTCAAGCTGAAACAAACAGACACCAGGTTTTAGATTGTAAGGATATTTTCAGCCATTTCAAGTGGCTAGCGATGACTTTTAATCTACCACTGACAACTGTAGCTGCATCTATTGCCTTGACAGAAATTTTGAATTGAAATTACTATCATCAGTCCTAACACATCAAAATGCCTCTAGACCACTCTGCAGTGAATTATGCTCTGTACAAATTATCAACAGAACTTATTGTATGTCAAAAAGTGTAATGTTCTTGGATAACAGAATTCAGAAAATGCCCAAAAATGCATATATGAAGTCATTGCAGTCTGGTAAGTGCTGGTAATATAGCCCCCTCCTTAAACAAACCACCTGTTCTGCAAACACAATGTCAATGGCTAGTGTCTGGAATATAAACATGCATACAATCTGAAGACAGCATCTTAGATGCCCGTTTGTGCTCTACTGGAGACAACATGAGCCACAAGGTAACCACTAACTGACAATTAAACACTGAAAAAAAATGAATCAGTTGAAATGATAAATATCATTTATATTAAGAGAGAGGTGACCATGATGATGTGAGGAAAAATTATTTGATGCTGATATGCTCCTTTTAACAATATTTTAGAACTCAGGTTGTTACATACCTGTAGCAGGGGACTGGCCATGTCCATCCCCCTCACTTGGCTCTCCAGGTAGTTCAGCATCTGATTGGTGTCCGCAGGGGTATTGTTGCCACGGACACTGGCTGGGGGCATACTGTAGGCTGAATGCGGAGGAGGGAGCATCGGCACGCTCATAGGAATGCTCTTTCCTGAAGCAGATCCTGGAGAGACATGATCAATCAATCACAGACAAATACTTCAGTCAGAAGCTTTAGGAAACTAAAAGGGTCAAAGAAGATATTTGTGCTGTGCTATATTTGTATTGCACACCTAGACATTGTGAGTCATTACAGTTAAATTAGTTATATTTTCATTACTCCATGTGTATATTGAACAGCGATAAAGCATATTTGCACAGCATTCTTAACACTAATAGCCACAATGCCTATTGCACATTTCAATTCTGGTTCTCCCATACTCCTCATTCTTTATTTATTGTTACTTTTACTTATATTATTTATATTATTATACTATATTAATATTATGTTTTTATTTTGTATCCTCACCTTCTATTTAATTTTCCCAATAGTACAATTCAATCTGATCTAATCTAATTTAACTTAATCTGTCAACTGACTTTCAGTGTGACTGTGTGTGTGTGTGTGTGTGTGATTACCCGAGTAGAGCAGTGGGTTCATCTGGGAGGAGCCATGGCTCATGGGTCCATATACAGGCTGTCCTCCCAGCCAGGGGGCCATGGCTCTCTGAGCATCCTTCATCATACGATGCTGCATCACCGCTACACAGAAAAACACTGGACTTTTAGCTTTTATCTATCCAGCAAGGCTTTTCCAGGCATGCATGCTTTCATTCAGCACCACCCTGCTTCATACAGTTACACATATTCACAACTGGGAGGTGCCTGGTACAACCAGTTCACTGCTGTTGACAATCATACAGGAGCAGTTGGGGTTAATGCGCCTTGCTCAAGAGCACCGTAATGGTAGTCACTGGG
>OMKK01029683.1:0-12074 GCA_900302305.1 Polymixia japonica | reverse complement strand
GAGTGTGTATGTGTGTGTGTCGGGGTTACCTTTTTCAGGGCAGCAGCATGTCTGTGGGCAGCAGGGGCAGCGGATATAGCAGCAGCATTTCTGAGGGCAGCACTGGCAGCAGCAGATGCAGAGGAGCATGATCAGGAGGAGGGCTCCGATGATGATGAAAAGCACGGTTAACCAGTCTGAGAGGAAAGAGAGGGTGACCTTTTAAAAAAAGAACTAAAAAAAGAACTGCTTTTCTTCTAATGGGGTTTTGTTCGAAGACATAGCCTGTCAGTTTTATACTTGTTTGTGTTCTTGTGTTCACCGTGATCATCTTTTTGCTTTGCGGTGGTAACTGTTATGCTTGCTTGGTGCCTTACGGTAGACGATGAGCTTGATTTCCTTGTCAGAGTCTCCAGACGTGTCTCCCGCAGCATCGATGGAGCAGAAATACACCCCGTTGTCCCACCACATCACCTCACTGATCACCAGGTCTGCCTCTGTACAAACACACACAGAGACACTTCCAGCCAACTGCCTTGTAGAGCTTCACGAGTTTGTTGATATATGAATCTATGCAAATTCATGCTTCAAAAAGAAGTGGTTTGTCTGGAGCAAAAACTACACCTGTTACTTCTTTTGGGACAGCTTTATAAGGTGCTTTTGTAAACTACTATTTTTTGGTAACTTGTTAATGTTCCTCCTAGTGAGCCACTGTTGTTGGTTATCGATCTCTTTGCACCTATTATTAACTATGTAAGCCTGTCAAACCAGCTGTAAGAAAGAAAGGGCCTTTCTGTCGTTCAACTACATCCATTTCCCTATCAACAGCTGAAGCAAGCTAACCATGTAGTCCTTTCCCTCAGGTGGCCAACTTTGCTGGGAAGTATGAATAGGCCAACTAAAACCTTGGGTGTGTCATCAGGATTCAGTGTTCTAGGTCTAGTCCTTGAGACCTGGCCAGTGGTTGGCCATGGGACCATATAAGTGCAAGTATTTGTATCAACTCACTGTTCTGGACGGAGATCCTGCGTTCGCGGTACTCAGGGCCCAGTATAGCCTCACTCGATCCTCTCTTCTGGACCACGGTGCGCACCGTCCGCTGGCGATCTGGGCAGTCATTTGATGGGTCCTGCCCTAACTGTAACGCAGACTGGTATGCTGCCGAACCAGAAGCAATATTTTAATTAAAACATAGATATTATCATTAAAAACCACACTTTGTATTATTGGTTTGACGGTTACATCCCCTCTCATGTCTCGCTGGCTACAAAAAGGACCTATGTTGGTGACTCATCACCTATGCAAATACACCATTTGGTGCCGAGTATCTGTAACTCCCTGCGTCCAATGTTATTCTGTAAACTCCAAATCCCTCACTAGTGTTGGGCCCTGAGGCCATAGAGCCTATGCTAATACACCAATATTATTATGATGATTAAATCTTTTAGCACTTTTGCTCAGGCACAAAAAATAGGGTCAAAGGACAGGAGACTGATAGTATAAAATATCCTGCTGGCCTTGGAAATACAACAGAAACTTTTGACTGCTGGTATATTTTTCTCTTCGATGCATTCAACTGTCCTTCTTATCTTTAATAAAACTTGCTATTCCCAAATGTTTTGGTTTCACATTAACAGATCTTTCAATTTCCGACTACTCGAAGCACAAATTATCTCAAGGTGAAGCAGGTAGAGGTGTGTATGTGTAGGTGTGTGAGTGCCTGAGCATATGATATTCAGTGAGAAATGGTGGATACTTGTGGTGGACAGTGCACATACGCCAGACTTCCGTGATGTACAAGCGTCCTTACATATATTCCCTTTTTTCTTAAAGATGTCTGTCAGTTCGTACCTGTAGAGTAGTACTCAAGGACAGGGTCCTTGCAGAACGACTTGAACCTCCAGGTGACCAGAACATCTTGGAGGTTAGCTGACGTGGAGAAGTCACAGCGCAGAATCACCGAGGCAAACAGAGCTGTGCTTCGCTCCTGTTGGGGAACATTCACCTGAACACACAACAACTCTGGGGAGGAAGGGCAATCATTATGATTAGCTACAGTGGTACGTATGTTTGTGTATATTCCTAATTACATTATGTGACAACAAGACGATTTGACAATTTAGAGATCTACGTCGAAAAAAGAGTGGGAAAGGAATGACAGTAGGCCTAACAGTCTCTGTTTTGTGTGTCACACACAATCAAGGAGTTTAGTTCAAAGTGGCAGAACCAGAAAAACTAGTGACACAGACAAAGGTGCAGGAAATAGCTACCCCTGAAACCACTAACCAGACATTCAAAATGCATCGTGAAACTTGGCAAGTATATCTGTCCGGATATCTAGAGACGTCACCATGAACCACCTAAGTTAATTTTCTAAAGGCCAAGGAGTTATAAATTTAGAGACACATTAAGACAACCGGTAACTATTTATTCAGCTCAACCGAGGACCGTAATAACTAACTATTCAGCTGGTAGGCATAACATCTACAAGTAGCCTAATAAAAAAAGAAAGAAAACGCCACACTGAAAACCATATAATATAATACAGTATCTTTATCCCAATGGGGGACAACTATACATCATGTAGGACAAATAAGATGAGTCATGGTGAGATACTCATCTATCCACTATAATAAACACAAACTATTGTCACATGACCGATACCCCCAGTTACATAGCTTAAGATGACATTTTGAAACATTGCTGGCTTTTAAAGCAACGAGGTTAGGTTAGCAGAGAATATAACAATGAAGGACCCAATTGAAAGAAAAATACATTTAATTACCTGATGGTAGAAAAAAAAGAAGAATCGCGGCAGCTAATAGCCTTCGCATGGTGGTTGACTGAAACCAAGTCAAATAAATAAATTAAATTAAATTATTTACTCCAAATAAAAACCTTCGAAAAGTTAAGCACAATTCCTTGAAATTCTAAAAAACCGTTGTACCCTATCCTTAATTTAGCCCACAACTCCTCTAAATAAACTATCTATTGTCCGTCTTTGTCTCCAGTGTATCTCTGTTTGATGCCTGCGGTCTAGTCATCTTTGGCCACGCCCCGAAACAGGTGCGAATTCTTCTAAATAGTGACGTAGGAAGGTAAACCGAAAGCCCCCAAAACTACTAAGAATTCTTCAATATGTTGGAGTAAAGCTCTTACTTATTTGCGTTATCATGCGTTATAATTTTACAAAGGACCAGTTTATTGCCTAAAATGTAACATTCAGGTAACATGAAGTCCACTCAAAAAAGTGGTAACTAGTAGGCCTATTGACCAACTTTGTAAATAGGATGCAAAAACACACTACATGAAGGAGAAGTGTCCCTGAAATTATGCATGATTGCACAATTATTTACTGTGTCATAGAATGAATGTGGAATAGTTATATTTTCTAGAGTAATAATAAAACAGGTCAATATTTGACATAGACTACACAATTTTCAATTATACCCCCCACCCCCATAATAAATAAATAAATAAACAAATAAATAAATACATATTTATTTCTGAAAATTAGGCCTAAAAAGCACAGCTAAAACCACTAGATGTCACTCAAGCTTTATTTTAAGGTGAGCTGGACTTGATAAGCTCTGATTTGTGGCCATAAATACTGACAGTTTAATGCGGTGCAGTTCAAGTTTCACAACAAAGTTGCGATCTGCATATTGTTTCGCCATGGTTGAAAGATGCTTTTCTAACATTCCCCTTCACACAAATGGTTGAGGCCTTGGTCATTTGCATATGAATGTGTGTGTGTGTGTCTGTGCGTGCTGTGTGTTTCTATTATCTATTTGTTTGCCTAGGCATGGTTTTAATTTCCCCGATTGTTTTCCCTCTCTCCCTTAAGCACACCCACCCTGCACCTGTGAGCACAGACCTCCAGTACGGTTTTCCTGCTATTGTACTGTCCTCCAAAGGAAACTCTGCCAAGATCCACTCTGTTTTTCCTACTCGTACTCAGTTGTATCCTGTTCCTCTGCTGTGCTCTATACGCAAACTGTTCACTCTATGATATTTGGAGATGAAGCCAACGAATGCAATCATGTAATCGGAAAATTAAAATAAGCTCTGTATGGTTGACCGGGTGGCTAAGGCGCCAAAAACAAGCTCGATATGATTTACTTCTGTGAAACTATTCATTAAATTGTGTGCAATAGTGTAGGTCTAGGCCTATATCATCCAACTTTACCAGGTCTATTTCTCAAGTGGAGAGGTGTAACAAGGGTCTGAACTGATATAAGGAAGATTCAGTTGTTATAGAGACACCGACACATAATACGCACACACCCACTTGTATCCTCAGTATGGTGATGTCATATTTCCCTGCTGATGTTTCTGTAAAGCTCAGCAGGGAGTTGCTCAGCTACATTCTTGGAATATACTGGAGCAGTGAGTGGTCACTCAGCCAACCCCTCCTCATCACACACATGAACTAACATGCACTCTTTCTCTCTCACACACACACACACACACATACATAAAGGAATACACACACAGATCCATGCTCTCTCACACACACAACATGACTCAACAAATTGATTCTTCTACTTCCTGTACTTAACGTCTTACAGAAGATTCCTCTTGCAGTGGCACGAAATCTAATCCCATCATTAGTAAATGTCATTAACTCTTGCACATTTGGAGCTAGAAAACAAGTTGATTGAAAAAGACAAAAACAAAAGCTCAAGATTAATTGTTTCTGATTACTTTATTTACTGAGAAGTTGCAAAAATAAACACTGCTGGTGATAAAGTCTGTATTAGGAACACTGCATCTTACCAGTTTAATAAATAGATTATTAATGGATGGGTAGAGTTATGACAAAGATGAACATGTTATGTAACAGATAACAAAACCATAACATTAAGGCCAGAGACCTGTGTTTGAGCTGAAAGAGCTGTACTTTGACAGAGCTGTATCTTCGCTCTCTGTGTTGTGTGCTGACAGTTATATTTTGTGTGTGTTGAAACTGTTTTGACCTTGTTGTATCGTAAAGACAAGCAGTCTGTGATTGCAACAAAGGACAAAGACATTGTGGGTCCTGAGTCATACTGAATGACACATTGTCTCATTTACAGAAAACTAAGGAGTAATTTCTGTCTCTGTCTCTCTCTCACACACACATGTAGACACACACACATACACATACACACACACACACACACATGCATACACACAAAGTTAGTACCAGATAGCAGAAAACACAATATGACACATTTGACACAACAAAATCAGAGCAATACACTTAAACATTAGTTTTGCCTCAAGACAAGCACATCCTACATAGTGGAACAAGGGATAACAAAATAAGGCAGAATTTTAAATTCAACATAAACAAATGAGACTGACTGGTCTTCATAAATTATGTTATCAGGAATATTTTTCTCTGTCTCTCTCTCTCTCGTTTTGTCTATTGGTGTGTATGTCTGTGTGTGTGTGTGTGTGTGTGTGTGTGTGTGTGTGAGAGAGACTTTGTGCATCTGTTAGATAAGAGATAATGGTTTAGGTGTTGACACAGCAGTGATAAGACAAATGAATCAAAAGAAAAACACAATCTTATATACACAATCATACACATATACAAGTGCACAGACAAACAACAATTTACAAATTACAGTGATCATAAAATATCACTCACACAGCATACATAAATAGGCTTTAGAGTTTACATTTAAGGCAAAAGGCAGATTTGCCATCAAAATGTACTAAAATCTCTTTCAAATTTCCACCAAGCCTTAGTCGAGTGCCTGGAGGAGGTTGAGTGGTTAAGTCCCCCACCTCTAGAGCCAGATGTACTGTGTGTCCCTACTGGTCTACGATCAAATTCCCCAAGAACTTTCTCTCCTGGGTCTCCCCATACTCTGTCTCCCTTTTTAGTTTCCCATAAAAAAACATAAAAATATTAAGGTGAATGGACTACCCACTTTTCTTTTTTTTAAAGAGCCCCTTTAAAGATGCTCTATGTGATTTTTGTATAATTTCAGCCTGCAGTTGTTCAAATGGCACTATTCAGCAGTGGTGGGTCCCTGTCATGTGCTCGTTGCAGTCAAGTGTTTGTGCTTGTGGAGTCAACGAGGGTCCGCCCTGCAACCCCAATGCACCAATGCACATTCAGATGAAGGCTGTCAATCAAGTTGCATACGAGCCGACAGCTTGGGGAAAATGGTGACTAAACCTTACGCTGGTAAAGCTTGTAGAGATTCTGTTGCAGAATGAGGTAAAACTGGGATTCAGTTCATAGATTATATGTAATAACTATACTTAGACCATCCAGTACCAAAACAAGAAGTTTAAAAAAATACTGACATATTTGCCAAGATCCGTCTTTAAGAGAACCTTCCTTTGCAGGTGTTAGTCTCTTTAAGGGACCAATCACTTTGTGCAAACTCACATATCAACAGTTTTATTTGGTCATTTTAATTTACTGCTTTTTAAAAAAAAGATTTCTTAAATACATTTATACAAATGCTTATTGACTTCGGCACTTTAGTACATAAATGTACTACTGTATGACATACAGTGAACAATACACTCTGCTTATTATAGGACGGTGTCTTGGGCCTGAAGCTAGGTCCTTTACAATAATGTTGTTGTTGCACACCTACTGTCTCAAAACCATGATTGTTTAGTGTGGTTGTCTCATCCAGTGGAAATGAATGGAATCATTGTGCTGGGAGGGTATGGGGTGTCTCCCCAGATCATGGCATTTTCTAAAGGGACTAAGAGTGACTTGCGGTGTTCTGCAGTGAGCGATAGTCCAGACGGAATCCCAGCATTAGTTCAATGTTAGACTGACATCACTGAGCTATATGGAGCAGCTGGCAACAGAAATTGACCAACGATGACTTCATCATTCAGCGACGTCACAGAAAGAAAGCCCTGTATCACTCTAGATGGTAGTGTGAAAGTGTGTGTGTGTGTGTGTGTGTGTTTTGTCCACTCCTTTGTTCATCTGCGTAGATCCAGCTTCGCTTCTGCTCCTATCAATATATATGTTTCTATGGTCAGTGATGTAATCCATTCTCAATCTCTGTTGGTTGACGCGCTGCTCCCATAGTTAACCGTGTCTGTCCTGTGTGGTTCCCGTCATTTGACTTTCAGTCCATCACACGATAAGAGAATCTCGGCTGAGAAGGGTGCTCTGGTAAGAAGAAATATGTTGGATAAGAGATCAGAACAACAGCAAAGAGCAAAGAGCATGGGCAGTCATTAAAACACAACGTCTTTAGTAGTTTGAGACAGTGAGGAGCTTGTGGATGTTTGCCAAACTTCAGCTTTTTGTTAGAGCATTTAGAAGGAACCACCTTGGACAAATTTTAATTCAACATTTTTCAAATTATCTTAGGATTTTCTGAAGCTTGCTGAGAATGCCAGAAGTGCCAGAATCTTTGATGTTGAATACTTTTTTGGCCCAGGTGTGGCAGGGAATTTAGTGTTATGAGGAATGGTTGGATACATAACAAAATATTCTACCTAGATCTCATTCTGGTTGCATCTGAACCTGACCTGTCAAAGGTACAACAACAACACTTAGACCTACAGTATATACCCTTTCCATACTGTCGTGCAAAGTCAATCGCACCCATATGAATAAAGTTCAATATAACTACAGATGAACTAAAGCCATCTAATTTCCTGATTTTAATAGGTTACTTCCACCTTCATTAAGGAATGAAATATGCAAAGCAAGGTGTATCCTACAAAAGGTGCATATAGAAACATTGTTTCTATTCTCTGATGTTGATCTGTCAATCAACAATGCCCATACACTATGCTGAGTGTACCCATCATCCAACAGTCCATAAAGGTCACTCACCACTTTCCGAGACTTGTCTCTGGGTTCCTCTCTACGATTGGCCTGGGTATGGGCCGGAGCTTGAGAAGAGTGGGTGTATGTAGGCAGTGGCCGTGGAGAGGGCTTGTCAGTCCTGTTTCGCTCAGTCTCTGCGTATGGGGGGAGCGGATCTCCTTCCCCTACCTCAGGCCTATCACTAGGCGAGCGGCTGTGATGGCGGCTAGATTCTCTGCTGCTCTTCTTAGAGCTGCCCTTAGAAGGTGTGTCTGAATCTTCTGCACCCCGTGTCCCAGTCTTCCCCCGGTCAACCCCTCTCAACTTGGCCTTGCGCTCCAAGAGGTTGGTAAGGAATGTGCCGTCATAGTCCTTGTCTTGAGAGGAGGAAGAGGGCGGACTGAGTCGTGGAGGTGGCGGGACAGGGCGTTCACTATCCCAAGTGCCCCGCCTCTTTGTAGGTGAGGGAAGTGGACTTATGTGGCGTCCATTTTTCTTGTTTCGTCTGGGATAATCATCGTGGTCACTGTCGTCACGGTGATCATTTTCGTTGTCGTAGTAACGCTGTGGTGGACCATTCCGATAGGAAGGGTAATGGCTGTACTCCCGAAGCTCCAACTCGTAGTCCCCACATTCTTCTTCTCTGTTCTCCACCCCTCTGGCTCCCCTTTGCCTGTAAGAGGCAGCAAACTCCTCCAGCTCGTCTAGTGAGCCGGTCCGGCCAGCCATGCGGAATGTCTTCCTTTGCAGGTGTTCTGAACGAGGGTTCCACCTACAAACAACAACATGATTCAAAGAGAAGAGAAACAAGAAGGTAAAAGGAAGACGGTGGAGGGAGATAAGAACAGAACAAGTGACAAGAAGTGTGTGTGTGTGTGTGTGTGTGTGTGTACACATGTGTTCATATGTGTCTGTACCTGTTATGGCGGTCCTCCTGGCTATGGTTGCGTTGATGTTGGCTACGGGTGGACTTGCGCGTCTGAGAGGAAGACGGGGGGTCATCGCTGCAACGGCGTGGGGGGAGGGGTTCGTCGCGGTAACGTTGAGGCTCAGCATCGGGCTTGTCGCGATAGCGCTGCGGAGAAGGCGGATCGATGCGGTAACGCTGCGGTTCTGGGCTGTGGTTTTCACGGTAACGTTGGGGTTCAGGCTCGGGGTCACGGTCAGGGATGGCAGGCAGAGCCTTCTTCTGGACGTTTCGGTATGTCTGACGAAAGCCTGAGTCTCCCTCGTGGAGAGAGCTCAGCTCTGATAGGCTACAGGCTGTATAGGTCACATCCACAAATGAATAAATGAAGGAATGGAAAATGAATCAATCGAATAGAAAAAAATCTGCTTTCGACAGAGGTGAAGGAATAGGATTACAGGAGAGAATATAACAATGGAGAAGCTGTAGAAAGAGAAATCAGTTACTAGGTATGGAATTGGTTATATACAATAAAAGATCTATCAAAACCATGCTCACACATACAGTATATGAGGGCATGCACACGTCCCGCTATGTGTGTCAGGATTAAACAGCTTAAGAAACTTAAGATAAGAATAGACATAAGAATGTGCACAATGCTTGACTGCAGAAAGGCATGCCAAGACAAGACTAGAAGTTCAGGGAGAGAAACAAAGGGAGAGAGCTTCTACCAGAGCTAGAGCTTGTACTATTTTAGCGTCATATGTAGACAGTTTTGATGGTACAGATAAGTAGAACATGCTACAGTAGATCTTGACAGCATGCCAAGAGTTAAGTTAAGCCACAGGACTGTTTTATGAAGCTTACACTGGTGGCTGATGGACCTGGCAGGGTTGAATTGAGCCAGCTGTTTCTCTACATACTGTAGCACCCTGAGAGAGTCCTGATCCTTAGATGAGGGTACGCGGTAGGGAAGTCCTACTGCATGCATTGGCACTGGAGACAACACACTTAACCAGTCAGCATGGAGGACATTTGTGTGTGTGCGTGTGTGTGTGTGTTTGTATATTACTTGTAGCTGATCATCATAAAAACACACAGTAAGAGCTCACCTGCAGCTAGCAGGCTGCTGTCAGAGGGGGGAATGGAGGACATCTTGTCCACCAGGGAGGGAGGAGCGATGGGGACCATGGTTGGGACACCAGAGACAAAGTATGGAGGGTAGGCAGCCGTCTGAGGGATCGGGGTGCCTGTCTTTATACCTTTCCCAGCCTCATACACTAGACATAGAGACAGACACACCTTCCTATCAGCCTTTTGTTTTCAGAAAGTAGAAATGTAGTTCATTCGTATATCATTATTAATTTAATAGTTAGGGCTCTAGTTTCCGGGCGCGCAGTGAAATTTCGTTGGGCGCAAGTGAATTTCTCTTGAGATTGCGCCCGTTTGGCAATTTCCCGGCTCGCCATGACATCGCTTGCACCGACATGGGCGTGGGGGCGAAGTAGCGGGTGTGTCAATGAAAATCAGTTGGTGCAGTGCTAGTTTGGCGTCAAAGAATGCGACTGCGTGTCCGCCTGCTCAGACCACGTCTCAGCGCAAACGCAGGAGTTATGTGGTAGTTTCGGGACTTTAAGGTGGAACTCACATGACCATAGACTAACCCAAAATCACACACACACTTATCCACATCATTTAACCAATGATTACTGTAACCTAATATAACCTTTTTAATTGTTGAAGTAAAACAAAATATCTGCACATGGTTATTATGGGAATCATTGTCTTCCAACATAAACCAGTCAATGTGTGTCATTATGCATGGAAAGAACATGGTGACAGAGTTTTCAATAAAACAATGAACGGTCATTCAACCTAAAAGGGTAATTGAATAGGCCTGCGATCGTGATCACAACCATTTAAGGTTCCCTACTGTGTTCACAGAACACACAGGAAAGACAGAGAAAGGCTTGTCATCATTCTCGCAATTGGATTGTTTTCCATTTTCCCCGGACTTACAACGGAGGCAGGTCGCAGTCTACTCACCAATTTTGGTTTCACAAAAAAAAATCGAAGAAAGCTGATGCAGTCATAATGTTTTCAAATATATCCATATTTCTATTGTATTCTCTTGGTAATGCAGTGATTGTTGTCCTTGAATCCAGCACATTTGGATCAGTGTGTATATTCATCTCTATATAAATATCATGGCTGGTGATGGGGACATTGTTTTGAGAAACTTTTAGCCAGTTCAACTGACTGTCAGGTCTCAGTTTATCACTAAAGCAACAGTGTGTTTGTGCATGTTTGACCGCGCGCACCATTGCCGTGTTGGAGCGCTGCACTGTAAGTTGCAGTAGATGTGTGTGTGGTAGCCTACTATATGTACTGCATTGCCATGTAGGAGAGCTGTTATTCTCAGTGTCAATTGACGTCATTTAAACATTCCCCCCTCCCCCGGACATGACATTTGAATACATACATTTCTCGTGGTCTGGGCTTCTCCTCATCCATTTACGAAATTGTCACTGCGCCATGGCGCGCTACTACGCTGCTTTTAAAGGGAATGAGAGGGGCTGCTTTGATCGGCTATAATTGAAGACAGCCCAATCACACCCATTGATAATACATTCATCCTAATCCAACCCTTTTTGCAACTGCGCCTCGGCTGTGCCTCAGTTGCGCCCGCGTCTCATGTCCCCAAATTAGCAAAAAAAAAGTGTTGGCCACGCCTAGTGCGCCTTGTGCCCTCTTGTATCTGCGCCTTGATTGGGAAACTAGGGCCCTTAGTGTTTTTGAGTTCATTACCTCCGCCAACAGAGTCGGATGGCGGTTATGATTTCGGCCCATTCCATTTGGCCGTAGCAGTGCTTGCACAAAAAGGTATATAACTTCTGAATGGATTCATGTAACACCACACAACTTTGTGGAAAGGTTGGTCATCGGGCAAAGAAGATCTGATTAATTCTGGTGTGGCGGTGGACATGGCTTAACACAAAAGGCATATAACTTCTGATGCATGTAACAGCATGAAACTTTGGGGAAAGGTTGCTCAGCTAAAAGGCTTACCAACACGGGCCATGGAAGAAAATTATTAACCTTTGGTGAAAATCCAATATCTTGACAATTGCATAGCATTGTATGTGATCTAGTTCATTATGGAATCATGGAATATCTCAGTCATGTGGAGCAGATGGGAAATAATACTGATGTGTGTTTGTAAACAGTATTGTAATCTATGTGTGCTTATACTCACAGTGCCGGGGGCAGCAGCATGTGTCTGGGCAGCACCAGCAGCTGACGTAGCAGCAGCAGGAGTGAGGACAACACTGGCACCAACACACCCCCACCAGCAACAGGAACAGCACGCTGCCCAGGGCCACCACTGACACAAACACC
>OMKK01029679.1:27878-40559 GCA_900302305.1 Polymixia japonica | reverse complement strand
CAGTCTACAAGATGAACTTCCCTAGGAAGAATCCGATGAAGATGGCTGCTATGACGACGAGGAGGGAGGGCAGGGAGGCGGTGCTCGTTTCTCGGCCGAGGAGGGAGGTCGAGTTTGAAGTCATGTGGTCTGAGCGGGTCACCTTCCTCATTCTGACACCGTCGTCCTGTAAAAAACAAACAAACAAACAAAAAACAAACAAAAAAAAAAGAAAAAAAAAAAAGAGGAAGAGCCAGGATGGCGGTTACAGCGGAGCGGGGAGCAAAACAGCCGGAAAAGATCAGTGACACGCAGGACGGGTTTCCTGGACGTGAATTTCACGTTGCCAAAGGTTCGACGCATTGTCTCGTAACTGGCTGAATGAAGCACAGTGAATTCATAATGTGAACACAAACGCATCTCAATTCGTTTTTTAGTTTTTTTTTAGTTCACTATATGCCGTGTCTTGGAACATTCTTATGTTCCATTGTGATCCTGTACTCAAAACGGAACAGAATGTTTTGGAACCCCAAGTGTCTGACTACCTTGAAAAGCAATATTCCATTCAAGTACTGTAGATATGCACGTTTAAATATCCAACCTTAAGTTGCCGGTTCTCGTCCGCCAGCTTGCTCATCTCAGCCTGCAGCCTCTTGCACTCCTCCAGCACTTTCTTCATTTCCGTGTCGTCAAGGGAGGCACTGACAGGCTTAGCCGCTGCCATGGCCGCTGAGGGCCCGTCGGCCTTAGCGGAGTTCATCACAGGGGCCGCTTTGGTCGCCTCAACGTCATTCTGCCCAACACAGAGAAGGAAGAGAAAACCGCTGAAGTGAAATCCAGCATGCCCTGGGTTAAGTAGTCAGGTCAGCCTCCAGACGGAGTCCTGTGCCAGAGCAAGGCAGTCTTGTCCAGGGCCCGCAAGCTCAGCGCGCCACATCAAACAGACCCGGGAGGAAATCTGTCTCTCCAAGGGCCGTGTTTGATGTGGTTTTGTTTTGGTAGGACAGACAAACATGATGGCATGGGGACATGGAGGGCTGTAGAAAGTGAAAACGGCTAGCATGTATGGCACACAGAGATAAAATCTACCGAATCTACCATGTCACATGAAAGAGAGGTCAAGAGGATTTTGGCGTGTCCTAGAATGAAGACCATTGTATCCATGACTGTACCTGAAGCAGCTGTACCTTAGACCTGACTGAGCCTACCTCTAAGCCTGACCTTGCTCCTTAACCAACCTTCTGGATCCTCCTGCCTTTAACCTCAGAGCTGGGGGCTGTCCACATTCTGGCCTGTCCCTGCAGTTGCGAGACCCGGGTGGGGAGCAGGCCGGTGCGGTTGCTGAAGGGAGTGCGGAACATCCCGGGCACAGGGGTGGTCCTCGGTGGCAGGTAATGCCAGTATCCATACCCTGGATCCCGAAAGAACACGGAGGGCAGGTTGTCTGCCCTGGCTAACTCTGCCTGTCCTCTACCTGAATCCAACTGAGCACAACACACAGTAATAGACGGCAAGTGTGTATTTGTAGAGCTATGTCAACAGTCTATTGTATGTCTTGCACATTCTCCTAACATTATATGTGAGGTCCAGCTGACCCTGTAGCCTGTGTCTAGGTCATTATCCTGCCACTATTTTAGTAGTCTCATTCTCAGATGGCCTGCCCACTGACTCAAAGCTTACAGATATTTGGCCTAGCTTTCCATTTCCAAAAGACGCAGTTTCATTGGCTGTTCACTCAGTCAATCAGTGATCGTTTTGATTGACAGAAACCACCCAGTAAGTGCCTCCTCTTTCCCCATAGTCGCTCCATAGTTAAGGTCCGACTTGCTACAACGTAGCTAGCTGCATTCTCTTCGCTATGCTGGTGAAAGCAACATGGAAATATCAGAGGAATTGAAACACAGATGTGTGGAAATATTTCATAAATAATTAATTTCATAATATGTTAACAGTTCTAAAACTGGATCTGCTCGACAAAGTGGCAATCTCAAAGATCTCCATTTCGTTCTCTTTGGCAGCAAATATGGTGAAAAGTGGTAATTGCAGGTGAGTTTTTGGACCTCACTTCAAAGGGAAAACATGTCACTAACTAATTCATAATACTGCAAATGCAAGGGCTTTCATCAGTGGGCAATCAATCAATCAATCAATCATCAATCACCATTGTGTTACCTCATTCAGTGATAGATAGTGACTTAACAGACATTTATTTAAATGAAAATCTTCAGAGATCTTCGAGATTGCCACTTTA
The DNA here is from genome assembly GCA_900302305.1 of Polymixia japonica. Classification (NCBI taxonomy): domain Eukaryota; kingdom Metazoa; phylum Chordata; class Actinopteri; order Polymixiiformes; family Polymixiidae; genus Polymixia; species Polymixia japonica. The sequence continues at coordinate 38,329 of OMKK01029679.1, read as the reverse complement.
AGAGAAAGTGAATAATGAACTTCAGGTAATGACTTCCTGTCCCCCCTGGATGTCTTTTTGAAACAAACTCTTCCTTTGCAGATGACTTCCCCCTTCTTGTTATGAATACGCTGCAGTGCCTCTTACCACTTTATCGTTTTCAGAAGGCAACTCGAAGACACATCTCAGCTTGGAATCCATGAGATCATCGGGTTTTACATCTTTCCACTGGTGGAGATGAAAAATGGGCATGTTATTCATCAACCTAAACTGCTAGCAGCTGGAATCCACACACACACACATATACACACACACACACACACACACTAACTGTCTTCAGACAATTTCCATGCTAGACAATCTTTAGGTTTGCATAAAATCAAAACTTTCCTTTAAAAAAGAAAAATAATCAGGAATTATAGTAGTGTGCTCGGCAAGCACACAAATAACCTCAAGGTTCTGTTATATTTTCCAACACAAAATTGCACACTTTATGAAACCTCAATTTTTTAACATTGCAAATATATTGCATTATTTTTTACCCTTACTTTTAGGCAAATAATGGACACTTAGTGGCATACATATAGATTTGGGGGGGTCAGCAATTTTTCCAAACTTTAAAGATTTGTTTTCTTACATTTTCTTAGTTTTACAAGCCTAGAAAGTGCCAAAACCAGTCTCCATATGCATGCAACTTTATGTAACCTACAGCATGGTTGAGTTATAGAAATAACCCATAGAACTGGTGTAAAGTCCAACATAAAATTGCAATACCGCTGAGTAATACAACAAAACAAACAAATAGTATTCCTCTCAGATTACTTATCAGTAAGTCGGTCACCTTTGTTACACTGCACTTCCTGGTTTTTACTTCTTGCTCAACAAGCCAGTTCAGGAACAGAGCTACAGGGCTTGTGCTAGCTTCAGACTAAGTATTTGCTGTCCTCTAGTGGCAGAACAGCAGAATGCATCCCCAGTTCCCCAGTAAAATATTGGCCATGATAACCCTATGCAGAACAGTGTAGCAATCTTTGGATGTCCAATCTCAGTCTTTTTTAAGGTGTGTAGGTGTTAATTAACACAGGCATAGTATTTGGCAGGAATCCTGCACACTTTCAAAAATCAAGGATGGGAAGTTAAAAAAAAAAAAAAAAATTTAATTAATTTTTGGCATTTAGCTGACGTTACAATGACTGAACAACATTCCCCCAAATCTCCCAAGGTACTTGCTTAAGGGTACTTCGACAAGTATGACCACACAGGGGATCAAACCCAGGACCTTCTGGTTGGGGGACAGCCTTTCTACCGCTATGCCACCCCATCAGACCCATTCCCATTCCCAAATTCCAAAATGCAGTGTTGCAAACATTTGGTCATGCAACTATATTCAGTGCTTTCTTAATTTTGTGTGTGTTACCCAACGCTCAATATGGCAAGAAAACTCCACAATCCAGAGTGGAGTTAATAGCTTGTAGAGGAACATTGGTTTGTTCAATTACATCAGTGATATCGTGTGTGTGTTTTGGCTGCAAAAGCTTTATTTTAAAGCGCTGAAGGTCAATAACTCACTCACCATAGAATCCATGTCAGAAACATTTGGCGGAGCGAAAATGGTCAGCACCATGAATTTGTGTTTACTTTTCTCATTGGGGTCGTAGTCAAAGGGCTGTAGCATTACTGTGGAGTGAAACAAAAACAACATGTCAAAACACATTTGAGCAAAGACATCACTGCTACACATTCAACATAATGAGCCATGGCCTCAATGTGTTCATTTAATACACAATCCTAACCGTACACTAAGGAATGTACACTGTACTGAGCATTGTGTCAAAAGTTTCAATAATATGGCAATTTCAACTTTGGCCCTTCAAACTATATGGAGGGCCAAAGGCTTGCTGTGTGTAGCATCATGTTGTCGTTTTCTGTAATTGGTTAATTCTTCCATCAGGCTGTCTAATTACCATTTGGACATTTGTTAATGTTTACTCAATTAAGCCTAGAAAAAAGTAAAGAAAAACAAACAAAAAAAAACAGCCAATTAACCCAGCTTCAGAATTCAGCAAACTGAATCAGCAGGTGCTACATGTGATTCAGGCAAAGGCAACTGTTCTAAATTAGTATTCGTGACAAGCCAACATCCAGTACTTTCCATCCAGTTTTACTCCAACTGTTATCATGTTCATGGAATCTGATATCCATCAGTACTGCATGGATATCACATTAGCGCCAGTTGCCTAGAGGTAAGTGATCAGCTTGTGAACATAAGGTGACCGGTTTGAATCCTCGGGTTGGCTTGGAAACAAATGGGTGGATAAAATTTAATGAGAAAATCACCCCTCCACCTCGAAAATTACAGACGAGTTGCCCTTGAGCAACGCGCTAAACGCCTGAATGCTCCAGTGGAGCTGCTCTGAGATCAGCAGTAGAAGAATGCGGTCGTAACGGGCAGCAATCAGATATGAATGTGTGTAATTGTGTGAGTGTGAGGAAGGGCATTGCTGAGAAAAAGCAGGCATGCTTACTCAACTTCCCTGAATAATTAAAGGATAAAATAAGACAATAAGACACTGTATGGTGGAAGAAAAACCTGACTGGTCAGAGGTCCATACTTCTGTCACTTGCTGAGCAGAGAAAATGGAATCTTCATATACATTTACTACCTTGTCCGTGTAAAGACAAGAAGATGCCCCACCTTTACTTCTAAGGTGCGTTTTGATTAAGGTGCTTTTTGATGCAGCCTTAAAGAGGCTTTGGTGGAATTCTTGTATAATTTCAGCCTGCAGTCCCCACCCCGTTCTCGTTAACAGACAGGAAGTCATCTTGCATGTGTGAAGTCAACGGTCGACTGACCTGGGACCCGAGACGACAGCTCAGGGGAAACGGCAACTAAACCAAAACTGAAACCAACCGAAAACTTGTGGTTGTAAACTAGGCAAAACTGGGATTCAGTTCATAGATTATATACAGTATGTAAGAACTATACTTTGACCATGCGGGACCAAAATGAGTTTAAAAAAAACAACAAATACTGAGATATCACCAAGAGGATCTTTAATATATGAATGCTGCGATTAGCCCGATCATTGGTGGGTTTAAGGGGCAAAACTACAAAAAAATGTTTGGAGTTGGCAGGTAAGGTGTGGTGGTTAAAGGCCATAACCCTGCAAACCTACGATTGAATCCCACCAGAACCTCTCCTGGGCTCCCTACAATCTGTCTCAAATGAATCTGTTAGAGGTTAAAGACTGAGGAGAACCCCTACTACTCACCAGAGATGGTGACGGTTGCTCCTGCATCGATAATGCCGCTGTTTGGCCGTACGCAGTATCTGCGTGGCGCCGTCGTCTTGACTTTGAAACATACTCTTCTGTCCGAGGGGTTCTTCAGTTTGAGGTTGGTGGTAACTACATCTGTGAAGGGACCTGGCGCAGACAGAGTGACAAACAAGTTTATTATTATTTCACGGTTTGATGTTAGAGTAGATGGGAAATTAACACACAATTTAGCCAAATATCACTGGAAAATAAAAATGTAGTCCTCTAAAGTTTGAATGGTTTATCATGATGAGAACAATAATTCTGAATAAAGCATTTTTCAGCATTGCAACCTGCACTAAAACCAGACCTGGGAACAAATTACTGTGTAAACACTGTTTTCCAGTGAATTAACTGCACTGAATACAGAACTTCAGAGGAAAAACCTGTGTTGCATGTCTACAGCAAAGCAGGGTGAAAATGTAATATTCCAAGTTACACTGGCTGGAGGACAGAGAGGCCTGCAGTCCTTTGGTGTCAGGTTCAGCAGGAAACTTCAAAAAGCTTAGTTGATAACCTTTAACTTAATGAGAGCTTAAAAAAGTGGACAAGCTGAAAGAGTTCCTCTGCTCGTGGCTTGATGGATTAGGGATGTCAAGTGGCGGTCAGCACCGATAAGAACTTTGACCAATCAGTCCTGTTGGTTAAACAGTTAATCTTGAATAAATTAATTCATTATTGTTAAGTTGCATTATATCTTAACTTAAGACACAATGCCCCCCCCCCCCAAATCCAACTTGTCAGGCTTCAAGTTAATGCGATTGTGGCCGAACCACAGCTGGTTCAGACCAATCAGCATCCTATGAGGAACTACTGGCAGCTATGGATGTGGTTTAGCCCGTGGGTGATAGACAGACAGTTCATCTTATCATCTGCTAAATATTCTTTTGAAAGTGCCTGCACTTTTCCAACCAGTTTCCAAGGATGACTTCTCAGATGGTTCTGCGCCAAAACCATCTGGTGCGCCAGGTTAAATTTATGGATATCTCGTGTCCATATTGGAAGTTAAAGGTCTGCCCCTCTTATGTCAAATATTAGATGAGTCTGATCTCCTCTCCATCTTGTGACAGTGTTTGCTTCAAATTAGGCCCTTAACCACTGTCAGCATGGTCCAACTTTGATGAGCCAGGTTCTGTCAAAAGCACAGCTGGAGACCAAGTCAGAGGTCCCCCAAACTCGATCAGCATAATTACCCTGGGAGCTCTGAATGAACCTGTGGTGGTACAGGCAGGTCAAATCAAATGTCCCATGATGCATGGCTTATCAATGAGAGCATGCCTTCTATATTATATAACAAAAGGTTATATCTATACATCGCTTGTCATGCTACACCTATAGAGGAAAGTCATCTGAAAAACAAATTTTCTGTCGTTATCTGTGGACCTCCATGATGTTTAAGAGGGTTAAAGATCGTGCAAAGAGGATCACCTTTAAAATTAGCTTAGGCTATTCCTTAAATTCCAAGTGGTTTGATGAGAATAAATTATAAGATTACATTGAGCGCTGCCAGTAAACCATAACCAAGCCGATGTATCAATAAAAACAGCCAATTAGCTGAGGTTAACACTAGTGCCACCCCATGTCAACAAGAACTCAGAAACACTTCCCAGGATTCTCCCCAAACCGGTATGGTGGCAGTGGGGGAATGCTGGGATATTTTGGATGTGATTCTACCAGGCACTTGGGCAGGTAACCAAACATTCCATCTCTTCTTCATTCTAAAACAGCAATCTGGGTGTTAATAGTAGTCAAACTCGCTGTTGAATATGGTAAATTACCACCCCCCTGTGATGTAAAGATTAAATATTTTTGTGCCCTGGTGGCGCAGCAGCTTCAAAAGAATTTGCACTTACACCTTATTAAACTTCCAATCAACCAATTTACAAATGATCACTTTAGTGGTATCACAAAATACCACTTTATTTGTCATCACAAATTCCTGTAGAGATCTGTTTTTTAAAAGCTTTAAAAAAGTGTTTTCTCCAAGGGAATAAATAAAATTCTATCTCTCATACATATTTTGTAGCCCACCCAGACAGCTGTGGTTGATGCCGTCTTCAGATAGAGCACAATCTAGCCTTGACAAAGGTTAATGCACGCTAGTACAGGTACATTGATTTTGAATGTGAAATGTCCATCGACATACCAGTCAGAAAGAGTGTTGAAAATATGAATGCATGTCCAGTTGTCCAGTGCATGATGAACGAGTAAGTAAAGAATGCAGCCTATGGTAAGACTAGCCATAGCCTATGGCTCAAATAAAATAAGTTAATGTTACATTAAGGACCAATGAAGGGCTCTTAGCAAGCAACCAAAAATATATATTTTTAAACAAATGTGGGTAAAGGGTGAATTCTGTCAAATTAAAATATTTGCACTTACCATTACCAAGCAAACTACTAGACAAGAAGAGCTACAGAAGTTCCATTTTAAAGTTCCATGCTTTCTATGCTCCAGTGTTGACAGGTTGCTGATTTAGTTAAAAAAGGTGTTATTTGTAATATGTTCAAATCAAATAAAAACTTGAATTACCACATTGTAAGTTAAGATATTAAATGGTGATGGTCTGAAAGCTTCCCCTCTCTCTCCGTTTTCATTGTACCTCAGTGGTGCCCTTTCCCTCTACTTTGTGGTCTTTGTTTTGCTTTGACGGCCCGTCAGACAGATCCTCCCCTCAGCCTGGACAAGCCAGAACACCGTGATTCTTGTTTTGGTTTGTTATTATAGTTAAACTCGCTAATGCTAGAGTGCCAATCTTACACATATCACTGTTTTAGACTTAGAATTTACAGGCCAATAATTCAATAATTCCAGTCAGACTCTGTCCCCCTACATTCATGTTATTATGCTTAGTTTTACATTTAACTTGCTAAATTTTGAGTAATTTAATATTATGCTAATTTAGAATAAAATCTTGGTAATTCTTTAATCACCTCATGTCTCCTTTTTCTCATCCCTTACTGCCCAGGCTTTGAGATAATACATTTTATAACACTTGTGGCATACACAGTATCTCAGCGTGGTAGTGACGGTGTGAGGTTTTCATTTTCCAAATTTGTCTGTACATTCTAGCAAGAGAGGGTAGAAACCCTGGGCTGACGTTGGCTATAGTAGGCCTCACGCCCAGCACAGAGAGATATGAAGCAATGCATGACCAGATTTGTCTCGCCCAGCTAACACCAGCATGTAGAGTTAAGGTGAGCAATGGTATGCTGCTTACAACACAGGTGCCTCACAAAGGAATTCCTTCAAACTGGAAAAACCACGTCACTGGTGCCATGATTGTATTCTGTAGTACATCTGTGCTGTAACTGTCTATACTAAACATTGAACACAGTTTAGATCCCATTCAGACATCAGTCTCTGTGCAAGAACTGAAACAAAGAAAACCATGGCCAACAAGCCTACAGCGAGGATACCACATATCAGAAAGATCCGCCCTTTACATGAAAAAAACGCAGATGAAAAATTTCCAGATGAAAGCTAGGATCCCTTTCTGAAGTCACGAATTAGAGCCTACTTCAGTCATGAAGGGGAAGAGAAAGGTTAAAAGTATTGTAGCCTTAAAACAACTTAGATACTTCATGGATCTCTGAAGTTAAAGTGGCAATCTCGAAGATTTCTGTTTCATTGTCTTTGGCAGCACCTATGGCGAAAAGCGGTACTTGCAGGTGTGTAATTGGACCTCATTTCAAAGGGAAAACGTTTCACTAACGCTAATTTGAATCTTAGTGGGGAAGTTGTCACAGACACCCGGTTCTTAATACTCATAATACTGCAAATGCAAGGGCTTTCATAAGTGGGCCATAGACTCAATCAGCATTGTGTTACCTCATTCAGTGATAGTGACTTAACAGACATTTATTTAAATGCAAATCTTCAGAGAGCTTCGAGATGTGGATCTTCGAGCCACTTTAAATTACATTTTCACTTGTCACCTTGAGGGAGGTCAGAACTCATGGTCCACTAGAAAGCAGAGGCCTTGGACCTGCTAGGGATTCAGTTATTTAGTTATTTGCTCAAGGACCCTTCCGCAGGGCTGATGTTTGCCAACATAGGGGCTAGCACAGCATAGCTCCAGTTGAAAGGCAGTTTTTCTAACCAAAAGCCTGCCCCCAAAAAAGGGAAAGCTACTCAATCAGGAAGGCGTTACTAATATTTTGTACACTCAATATGCATATACCAAGAGGAATGTCAATACCAAGCTCGAAACGGACAAAACCCTGGAAAGCAGTTGTGCACATCATACATACCCCCACCTAGCCTGCATCCATTTCCTAACTGTGAGGTGCTTCCTTTGATAAAGCGGCATTACCGAGATCTTTCTCATCTTCTCCCATGTATGCTGAGTTAGGGTCCCTCAGGCCAGTCCTATTCTAAAAATACCAGCCGAAGAAAGGAGGGCTGCCCCCTCCAGCTTGCTGGAGGAATCCCAGCAGAGCCTCTAAAGCAGGGCAGCTTCAGGATACACACAGACGGATTTAGCTCCATCTCTGTGACAGTAAAGGAGCTGCGGCCATCCTCCTCCTCCTCCTCATATTGCCTTGCCTTGATAAACCTCAAAAACAGAAGCTCTCACATTTGTCTTCTGTGTTCTGCCTTCAGTGCAGAAATCCTTCCAAATTCAATGTTCTTAGGTTTGCAATGAGCATTGGTGGGCTTGGATTACATCTACGCAATGCAACTTTCAGTGCATGCTACGGGTGGTAAACAATAAGTTGTGTCAAAACCAAACTCCTTATATTGTATGCTGCATTCAGACCTAAACCTACAGAAAAGGAAAGCTTAAAAATCAAGTCTATTCAAATTGCACTGGAGCACATGCAGCATTAGTGTATCATAAATTCTGGCCGCATACACCCGATTAGAAATACCAATATATTTGCAACACTTCCGCATTATATATTGAGGCATCACAGTCATCAGATGTTTATCTCTTTTGATAAGACTCCAGCTTTAGAACTTAGGGGAAGAGAATTTAGGTTCACTTTATTAAGAAAGAGTAAAGGTACTATCTGTAGTTTATAGCAGCCTCTTGAGTTTGCTAGTGGTATTTATCAACTGTCGCAAAGCCAAACTGACGTGCGATTGTTTACATTCATGACTGAGTGCGGTTGGACTGCTGCTGCCTGTCAAAATGCCAACATACTTTTATATGCCGCCATACTTTTATATGCCGTAAAGCAAAACGTCATATTTCCCGGGAAATACAGCCCAGTGGCAGATGAAATTGCATAGTAAATTCAAGGCTTCTAGGAAACTGACCTGAACCATGATTTCTTCATTCTCCCATGGCCATTACACTATGCAATCACCAGAAATGTTATTATCTGTTAAAAGCATAAAACTACATATAGTACATTTAATATCGACATCAGCATTGTCATATTTTTGCAATTTAGCTTCTAGTCCATTCCAGACCTGAGAAGGGGTAAACGTTTAATTCAATGAGGGAAAATGTAAACCGTGTGACTGACTGGCAATCAGACTATAAGTCAAATTGGAGCAGAATCTTTAATCAGGTAAAATGATAAGATCCATGATGCAATTATGACCCAGCCATGTCTCGTCCATCAGCCATATCCAATATAATGGATGAACCCCAGATGCATCCGAGGTTCATCGAGGGGACAAATACTTCTCAATGTATTTGGTTATAACCTTTTCTAATATAACCTTTTACTAAACTTTTATTTATGCAGGTAAAATCCACTGAGCATGCATACTCTTTTTAAGCAACATCCTGCTTTACATTCACACCCGGGACTTGCCAGCTGAAGCTACTTGCTCAATTTTCCCTAGCACAAATTTTTTCAGTCAATCTGGGATTTGACCCTGCACCCTGTCTATTCACAAATCCAATTCTTATACCTCTAGGCTCTGGAGGTTACCCAATTGTTCCAACTGATAATTGATTAACAACCTCTTGTGATTTCCTACAAATCCTTTGGCTCAATAGCGATGGTACGTGGTCAACATATTTGAGGCAAAGGAGATACAATACTGACTGTGACAAAGACAGGAATTGGGACAAAATCAATGTGGATTAAAAAAAAGCATAGGTCATAACTTACAAAAGTAAACAAAAACACTGTTGGTTATATTACCGTCAATACTGCCTATGTGCATTGCCCTGATAATACTATGGTGTTTGCTTACTACCATGGCATAAATTTAACAAACAAAAAAAATAGGTCCCTCATGAGATATGTATTGGACTAGGTTAGCTTAATAGGTAACTACCCAATCATGAGTGGCAATGGACACGTAACAAGTTGTAGGTGTAACGTTACCATAAGAGCAACAGTTGAGTTTATATACATGCCACAGGTTTGCTTCTGCGAGTTTTGCCATTGTGTAACTTTGATAAATGCAAAACCAAACAATACATTTTATTGTTGGACAGTGTCGATATCAACTTAGGTTAGCTAGCAAACTCGGCTAGCAATCGTTAGCTAGCTAGCCAAAATGTTAGCTCCAACTGACACATCACAGAACGTTATCACTGCCAGCCAAGCAACGCTCTTCATTGGAAATTGTCTTTTATTAAATAAGGATTTCCCAGACAGGGGTTTGTAATAAGTATGTTGTTGTACGTGACATAGGGAAACAGCACCAACCAAACAGTGATGATTTTGTGTGTAGCTAGCTCCGGTCAAGTTTCCCATTCGAACTCTTATCAGACACTTTTGTCAAGATGGTAACGTTACACCACTGTTCAATCGGAGGTTTAATTCCCGTCACCAAAAGTTCGTTTCCCCTCCTATAACGTTAACTGAGACACCGCTTAGTGAAACCAACGTTAGCATGTCAGGGAGCAGGCTGAACCCCGTGAAAATACCACGGTAGTCCGCTGCTAGCAGGCTGTGACACCGGGGCTATTTTGACGTTACTCCCTAAAGTGAACTCATCGGTAATGACGGTAGAACACGGGTTCGTTTTTTTTTTAATTCAGTCTTTCAACCGTTCACCGACAGTCGCGAGGCTACTTTTCCTCCCGGCGCGCGCTGCCGCTGCCACGTAACGTCGCGCTGGAAAATGAATGACAGGCCTCGGAGACACGCGCCGCGCCGGTTATCCACGTCACGACAGTCCGAGGATCCGCCGCGGCCCGTCTCGCCCCCCCTGCTAACTTAAAATGGCGGGTGGCGAAGC
>OMKK01029679.1:0-27858 GCA_900302305.1 Polymixia japonica | reverse complement strand
GGCGAAGCTAGGCGAACGTTAAAAAAAAAAAAAAAGCGAGGCTAGCTGAGGGGAAAAACGAAAACTCGTCGGAAGGGGAACCGTGGAACCGGCCGGAGCCCAGGTACATTCTCCCACTCGCGTTACCGAGAAATTCGTCGTTGCGCCAAAGGAAATGTACGTTAACCTACCTTTAAATCTGAGGTCGGAAGGAGGGTCAAGAATAAGGACCTGCTCCAACTTTGACATTTTAGCTGGGGGGGGATGCACTTGATTGCGATATCGGGGAGTCACTGACAAGTGGAAATCCTAGATCCCTTCTCGCCACTACTGAGTCAAATGCTGACTGAGCGCTGCGAACGAGCATGTGGCTACAAATACTGGAACGCGCGAGTGCGCGACCTTGTTGCGCGTTCACACGGCGAGGCCAACTGATGTGATTAGTTTTGGGTACAGTAAACTGGTTAATTTACGACAAAATACCTCGGTAGTTTTGTGGTTTTACTTAGGCTGACTTTTTGGTTTTACTTTTGCCGGAGTAATGTTTTTTTTCAGTAATATTTTATTGAAGTTTGTGTACTAATGAATGTACAGTAACATGCATATTGCGTAATACGCTGTGCTCAACATGTAATTTGTTTTCTCCTGTCACTTTCAATAATTCCCCACACTTAACATGATATGTTGTCAACACCTTGGAGTTACCTGATGATATCTGGGATTTAGCATAGTGCTATAGTGCTTTACCCCCTTAAAACTATTCATCTGTCTTTTGTATAGAACTTGAAACTGTATTTAATTTTCTAATTTTCTAATTTAATTTCCTCTAATTTTTACATTAGGTTTAGTGTTAATCCTGTTGCTGTGCAGGAGAACTGTTAGAACTAACTTTGACAACGAAAACCCACTCCTTTCAGACATGCAATAGCTCACTAAACTGTACTACATCACTACACAGTATCACTACATGATACTTAATCTTAATCTTAATCCTAAATAAATTGTTGGGGAAGTTTGTAAAGATGGACCCGGATGTCTCCTCCACTGCGTTTATTCTGTGTTGAACTGAATCTGAACCCCTATTAATATTCCACTCTGCTCTCTGTAAGACCTTTGACAACCTTGGCTACTGTTAAATCCATCTTCGTGACAAGAAGTGTGGACCTCCCCTCTGTAAGCTGTTGAGAGGGTAATCCACTGCAACACACTGGAAGGAACCTGTGGAATGCTCCCCTCGCCAGCTCATTTGTGCTATATGATAACTGCAGGGGAAAAAATGAAGATCATTTTCTTTTAAGTGGCTCAAGTCTAATTAAGTGGTCAAAGCCAAGGGGTGGTAGGAGAGTAATAAGTGTTTCACATGCTTCCAAACTTGGACTTGTTGACATAAGAGTTGGAGTTAAATTTCTCCACTGCCTTTCACTTTGGTCACTTCTTGAGAAGAAAGCCAGACATGCTATCAACAAAGCCCAACATAATACTCTGGTTAAGGGACTAAAATAAATGCCTTGCCCACTGTGCAGCGATACAGTGTCATTTTTCACTATTAGTATTTATTTCCGAGGTGTCCTGATGGCTCAGCAGGGGAAGGTGCATACCACGTACTTGTGTTGTCATGGGGTCAATTTCAACTCATGAACTTGGTTTCACGCTACACGCCTCTCACACCTGTCTTCGCCATGCCATACAATAATAGAAACAAGTATTCTGGTTTCTGGCACACACAAAAAATACAACTCTGACGACCGATTTGTTTTTAAATTCTAGTGAGAAACAATAACACAAAACCAAGAAAAATAGAAATATTATTACTACTTTATTACACAGATTAATGTACAATAGTTAATCTGGTCTACAGAGAGTACAGGGAGGCATGACTCAGGCATACAATATGAGGATGGATGTATATAACTGGCAGCGTCAAGGTTGATTGTTATGCATACAGTTAGTCTGTACTGATAAAGACTAGCAATACATGCATCTACCTAACAGTTTGCTCATTTTTGCCATGTCATACATTTTTTTTTTTTAGAAAAAAGTAAAAAAAGGCACAAGTGCTATGAACATAGCAGTCAATGGCAATAAGAATCTCACCAAAATAACAAATAATCTCACTAAAAATGTTTGTGTAACCTAGAGGCTTAATCAGATGATCCTTGTTGCTGGACCTGAACACCAGTCAATCATGTGCAAATGATACAAGAATTGTGTTTAAAAACAATAGATGAAACTTCATTAGCCTATCATACAAAACTGAGAGTAAAAATAGTACGTTTTCTATCTCCTAAAGTACAATTGTAAACATTTTACATTCATCTATGGAACTGTAGATCCACAAATACTGTAATAAGAACCATACTTTAGCCATAAAGTGTAGTTTAATTGGCACTTCAATGTGTTATCTAAGGCAAAGCTGTAAAATAGTTCATACTGAAATCACTTGAACAATTTAAAAAATCGAACACTCAACAATACTGCGTTTACTTTATCCAAAAGTGCTGTTGTAAATATTGCAATGTGTCCAATACAAGAGCTCTGCTGCTAAAGATGCATTCGACCGCACTGTACATCACAATGAATTTCAGGTTTTACATTTTCCTAATGTCATTTTTTGGTTTGACCCATTTCAAGGATATAATAAAGTATTTATTTGATCTAAATTTAGGGTATATGTGTCTATGTTTGTATATGAAGAGTTTGAATTTTAAGCTTGGACAAGCTATTATAACTCAAAACACAGGTCTGTTCTCTAAATATTACAACCAAACCCTGTTTTGACATCAAAGTTAATGTTAATGCCACACATTGCCAGTCCCTGTGTTAAAAGCTAAGTTGATTAACATTTGTGTGAAATAATCCATCTTGAATCCAATGAATCACTATGTAAACAAAGCTGGTAGTTGGCCACAGTGTTTCAACAGGTTGTGTCATACTGCAACCATGATTTGGGCCTTTAAGCTGTTCAAACGACAGTATTATAGTTAAACCTTTGTATAGCTGACATGTATAAGCACATGACAAACTGGAATGTAAAGTCATTGCAACAGAGTAATGGAAATGTATGCTATTCTTGGGCTACCACTTGTTAACTTCTTAGTCAAATATTGTGATGAAATTCTATACGTGTGCGATACATAAATGCACACAACAGCTCGATGAGGAAAAACAATGCAGCCACAACAAAAGTCGATACCACTGAAAACATATTTGAAAGTGTGCTATTTTACAGCCACAGTGCAATGACAGAATGTTCAGAGCAGTCGGCTCTCAAACTGAAAATGTAATTGCATTGACAATCCAAACCTTTAAAGGGCACATCAGCTAGATCAACTAGATGACTTGCTACTTTGTACTTGATTTCATAATGGGATAAAAAAAAAAAAAAGGTTCTTAACAAACGGGTTATATCTATTCTTAGTGTGCTATGATATTGGACCAAAATGTCTTTCATAAAATAAACTATAACAGCATACTGTAGTTCAGGCATAACACCACCAGAGGGGGACAAACTGAAGACCGTGTTTCTCCTGTACTCATCAGAACCTGAATAAGATATTATTAATCCTCTTGGGGGAATTACGTGTTTCACTGTTTTCAAATTACGCGAATCACTGTTAGGATTTCACTGTGAAATTGGTGCAGAGACCGATCAGATACTTCCCCTCAGGTTTCGATGTTTTGATCGGTAATCCAAGTGAAAGCGAACCTCTTTGTGTTTCCACTGTTCTCTTTCCCAGGACCGAGGCGTTGTGGACTGCATGCTGAGGGGATGAGGAGGAGGATCTCTGATATCTGATGATGATAATCTCGTTGGCCTTTGCTGGTACTAGCAGCATCGCCTGGTGGACGCAGGCGGCTGCCTGGTTAGTTTGAAGGATTCGTTGCTGTCCAGATCAGGGTTTTCCAGGGGCGGAATCTGTTTACCTACAATGTAGCACAGAGCACCATGACCAGAGTTGCATGTGATTAACAATCTACAGCATGTCAAGTAGCATACCAGCTGTTACACTTAGATTTTTAATGATCCCCATGCGATCATTAGGTTATAGACAAGCATGTGACAAGGAGAGGGTACTTAATGCTCCACACATCAATTACTTTGACGTTGGTGAGTTGATACATGCATTCTGGTGCTGCGCAATGACTTCCTACAACGAATCAAGTCTGAAAATGTCCATTTAGTAATTTGGGAGAAAAATTACATTTTCTAAACAGAGCCAAAAATAATTTCGCACGTAACATGACGTATGTTGTTTCATGCTCTGATGTGGCTGGCCTAGACAGACAGCTGTTTGTAAAGTTATAAAATCCCTCCTCCTTCTGTTCGGTGAGTGTTTTATTTCAACAACAAAGAAAAAAAACAAAACAGCCAGAAATAACGAGCGGAGCAGGTCTTTAAAAGAATGCAGCTGAGGGCAATAAGATAGTACAACATATTGGACCGACTACACTAAATCAACAAATGACTGAGGATAAATCAACCCAGTAAAGGAGAGTGAATATAGACGTGTGCAATGTCCATTGTGGCTACTTGTGCAGGAAAATTGAGTTTGACATTGTACTTTTAAATTACTATTGTACTCGTATGTGTATAACTGAAGCTGTAACATATTTTCCAAAGTTCACGTTATGCATAATCAGAACTAAAATAATAACACAGGAAGTGAACCTAAAAAAGCTACACAGTACATACTGAGGCACATGATACAAGGATAGTATGACATTAACAATAGGATGCATGAAACTTACTGATTTTCTGAAAGAGTTCCTCAACATTAACAGCATTTCTGGCGCTAGTCTCGATGAAAATAGCTGCAATTGACTCAGCGAACTCCTTTGCTTCCTTCATAGGCACTTCCCTGTCAAATAAAAGGACACAAAAATAACTAAGGGATAGATTTATAGTCAATGTGGAGCCCACATTAGATATAAGTGTGCATCTTCAAGATCTTCCATTGATGCTTTCATCCTCCCCTTGGTGGAGGAGACGTGACGTTTTTCTGACAAACTGCAGAATAGAATAGAATAGAATAGAATAGAATAGAATAGAATCGAATAGAATCGAATAGAACAATGTGTAAAGTAGAGCAGTGTGTAGCAGCACAGAATAGAATTACCCCACAGGGATCATTCATGTTTTGTATGATTCATGTATGCCTAAAAACAATGAATATCCCTGAGAGCCATTTTATTACAGCTAGGAATGGCTAAACAAGACAAAACGCATTCAAACACACAACACATCAATTCAACGGCAGTACAACATAAAGGATGGAAAAAGACAGCGTCCCGCTACCTGATGTCTCCTAGGTCGTTCTTGTTCCCTGCTATGGCTACGACGATGTCCTCTGGACCGTGCTCCTTCAACTCTTTCACCCACTTCTTCAACGTCTGGAACGAGTCCTGGAGGACAAGACGGAACCGACGGTCAGGTCTGGGCCACACGAGACTTAAGACCCTGTAAGGTTTGCTGAGCGAGCGCGCTCGTTTTTCAGCAATACCTTGCATGAAATTCAAACAGTTACACACGTTGACACCTGGGAGTTGTACCAACAACAACAGTCGTCGACTGCTGGCAAAATGAGCAGCTCAGCTTGAGCAGCAGAGGGTGAAATACTTATTACTTATTCATTTCCCCCCGACTGCATTTTGGCAGCTGGTGTGGAGATTTTAATTGTTGGCCCTCTCCAGGGTTATGGCAACATGTCACTTCAACAGGATGTTTGAAACCTGATTCTAAAGATCAGATTTTCTGAGCTGGATATACCACTTCTATGCATCTCCTGTGACTGTATTTATTTTTTTATTTTAGTTTATGATAGCAATGTGAGATCCAATTGAAGTGCATACCTGTCACTTAATGAAACAGTAACCTTCCCCACTTGATATTAAAATAAATAATTCTCACCAGTTTAGTAATGTCATAGACGATGACAGCAGCTGCCGATCCTCGGTAGTACATAGGAGCTAGTGAGTGAAACTACAGAAAACAACGTTATATTATTTAGTATGCAGTATTTTAACATATAATACTTCAACAGCCTTGAAACTGTATAGGACCTTTGTTCTGATGTTCTATAATTGAAGGTATATCACTGATTATGATACATTCATAATATGTCCCGGACTGTCCCTTTACACTGTGTGTGAGATCCTGTTGTCCTTGCACCATGTACTGTGTAACTATTTGAGTTGTTAATATCTTTCTGCAGCAATTCTACTGACGCTAAATTGGGTACATTTATTGAATTGGCATTTCACTTTCATGAGATACATTCCGATTCATAGCATTTCCGATGTTTTGTTAAACTTTTAAGTGCATCATAATATGCTTATAATAGACCTCTGAAGAAAGGAAGCTGATGAACAATTATTTCCTTCCCAGTTTTAGATCCTGTTCAAAATACAGTTTAAAATTATGTTCAGTTTTCTAATTCTATCAGTCGCTGTGTAAACATCTCGTCTTGGTGCCATAGGAGGAGCTAAATCTGGTTCCAATCCAGCTTCACCAACCTCACGTGTTGACCGACCTCACTTAACCTCTGTGTTAATACATAACAGACTACAATTAAGAACAGCGTTAAAGCATAAACAGGAAATAATGGCACCATTTTATTTTCCATGGATGAACATCTACAGTCAGCATAAGCCAAATACACTCACCCCCTCCATCCTAATAAATCACCACACTGACACAACAGTTCCATCAACTTTGACCGTATGCGAATCATCCTGTTCCAAACTGCATCATGTTCAACAATGACTCCATGTCATGAGGACAGTAACAGTCAACAGGGGTTGATGTCACGTAGTCATTGATTTTAAAGGGCCTCGTAAACTTAAACGTAAACAGCGTCAGATAATTGCTAGTAAACACGTGATAGATAAATTAAGGATTTATTTTGTGGATGTACACACCCTTTCCTGTCCTGCTGTGTCCCAGATCAGGAATTTGTGCAGTTCATTTCCACATGGCACTGTCTTGGTAAGGAACGATGCACTGTGAACAATAAAGACCATTTCCCATAGTGTTAACCACAAGGTTTTGGAAGGTTACTACAGTACAGTTCTACAAGGCACAGGCATGACAGGACAGGTTGGTGTTAAACAAATAACAAAGACTTCTCAAAACCAGGCAAGTCGTTGCATTTTGTGAATTTAAATAGCTTCACTTAGAGAGTTCAGGCTTGGGACGAGTGTAGGAAAGATTTGATTTGAGCTTTTCGATTGAATCAGCTTGTGGTATCTGTGGCGTGGTGTTGCCTAGGTCACATCAAAACAGAGTAGTAGTAGTAGTATTAGACACTGGACTTGAATGAATTGAGTCCATTTTGTTAATTTCATACTAATTTCAGGCATTACAGTTTGTCTGGTGTGCAGTTTATACATTTGTTTCGGAAATGTTTTCTTTATAAGTTAGTTTATTTCTGTGCTGTTCTTTGGAGTAGTTCTCTTTGTGTCAACTCATGGGGTTGTAGGAGAACATGTAGGCCTGAACTAGAACGGAAGGCTGACTTCAACTGTTACTATTATAATCAAACATGTACTGATACTGTTGTTTTTACCACTGAGTACTGAGCTTGAAATACTGCCCACTGCTGACCTCATCTATTATGTGTAATGGATAACACGGTTTGACCATTAGTCTGAGGTCAATGGACAAAAATGACTGAGATATTGTTTATGCACACATATAATAGTTTATAGTTAGTTTTACTATGTGTCTACTATACGTTTTTTTTTTTTATCAGGTGTCTTTTATGTTTTTATGTTGTTTTGATGTCCTTGTTATTGTTGCAGCTAAGCTAGTAAGCAACTCAGTTGGTATGGCAATAAAGTGTTGAATCTTGGTATCAGTGCATTTGTATTTATACTTGTGTTAACCATCAGCGTAGAGCCCATATTTTCAATAATATTTTATTTTACTTATATCTAGTGGCTTGGTTTAGCCTCTCAAATGGGACACGGACTCTGCCTGATCCTTTTCACAAGACTCAGCCTGATACTTAACCTCATTACTACTTACCTAGGACCGGATTCATCCCATTTCTGTCTGGAAGTGATAACCACTCATTTCTCTGAATCTGGTGTTTGTTTTACTTGACTGATTAACCAAGTGTTATATTTATTAATTTAATGATTGTACTGTGATGTTCTTACCCTATTGTTGGGCTTATGTTGTGGTCAAAATGATCTTGTACAAAACGGCACACAATACTAGACTTCCCAACTCCTGTGTCCTAAAAATAGAGAAGTCCATAAATCACTGCATGGCTTTCAAAAGTATTGCGACAGGTTAATCGTAATTCCGAGAAAAAAATTACACAAGGTAGTTTTCTTATGTGACTGAAAATCTAAGTATACGAGAATACACAACAGTATGACAAGGGATTGGTAAGGAAAGTAGTGGCACATTCAATGTTAACTGCGTTATGCAAAGCATTTGTCTTTAGGGAGTTCCTCATTTCACTTTGCCTCATTGCAAAAGAGTAGTATGGTATATTTAGTCTAAACGTCGTTGACGTCCCTCGGCGCAGTTAACAAAGTGGACTGATCTGTTTTGCAAACACAGCAAGAATCAAATGCTTCACTTGCAGCGACTAGCCGGATGGTGACGTAATGCTCGGTTAATCGTCAAAGCCGTTTAAAAAACGCAAGGAAAAAAACACGCAGTAGACGAGGATTCTTCGTTTAAAATACGAAAACAATAGAAATTGACAACAGAAAAACAAGTCCATATATCTGACAGCATATAAAAAAATGACTGCCGGGCCCCATCAGCCGGCTAGGATGGGAGGGGGAACTATAAACATCTATTCCTAAGTTTTTAAAACTACCAACATCTCATAGCACAAATATCCTTTTACTTGAAAAAGCAAAGCGCCCATCGCGTCAATCTGATTAAATCCCGTCAATGTGTTGTTATCTTTAAGTTGTTGTCGGTAGAAAACACTGCAGACAGAAAGAATTTTCCAAAAAAAAGAGCAACAAAAACATTTGACACTTACCCCTAAAAGACAGACTTTGAGCTCCCTTATGGCCATTGTGAGCGATTGAAGTTTTTAAATCATTTTTCTTAAAAGGTTTTTCTGAACGCCTTTATCTCGCCATGATTACCAAAAAAAAACAATCTTTTTCTTGGATAAAGGAAAAGAAACCCAGCCCCTAGGAGAGACTGACCATCTTTACACTCAGAACGGAAACCAGCGACGGAGCGTCTCACTGGTCACGTGGTGTCTTGCATCTCTGAGTTGTGTTGTATTATGTAGTGTTGATGCACTCAGACACACTAATAATGTATTAATTATTGTCAAAAATTGTTGGGTGATTAAGATTTCTATGTACAAAGGTATTATTTTCAACTAGACTGATGATGAGTAAGGGAGGAGGTATGTGGAGGCTATGTAATGGAAAATAAATAGCACTATATTTGGAATACATTTCCAGGCAATGGGAAATAGGTTAGTAAACTGAATAAACCTCAGGCTGAGTGAGACTGAGTGAGTGACTGAGTGACAGACATTTCAGTTAAAAACAACCCCAGGATACAGAGAAGATAAATAAAGAACCAGATTATTCATTTGGATTGACACTTTATTCTTCACAGCATTATTCTGTCTGCAATAAGCTACAAAATAATAATTACTTTTTTTTTTATCCTGGAATAATATGAAAATAACTTTATCAGAAGCTTATGAGTCCATCTAGCATTAATCCGTTCCAATCACATGAAGTTAATAAACAATAACATTTTGAAACATGAGCCTAAACAACAGATTGCTTTGATTAGCCCATGTCCAACGCAGGGGCAGTCACGCTAGATTATTAATAAAAAATAACATGACAAAACGTAAGAGCTGAAAAAATTCAGTACGTTTTCAATTTTACAATATTATACATGAAGTAGGCTTTACATATCACAGACGCAAAAACAATGATAAGACAGTACTTTGCAATAGCCATACAGTTTTTCTGAAATGATTGACTCGTAATGTTCATCTTCATACTCACTTGGAACTGATGCTATGAATAATAACTCTACCATTCAAGAGCTGACATGACTGAAAGCACAGCCAAAGTAAATACATCTCCCGCGTAGCTCTGCACACGTACTGGAGACACTAGAGACTCGTCTCCATTGCGCCGACTGCAAATCAGTTTCATATCCCACGTTTTCTTATTTGCGTGAGACGGAGGTAACAGAGAAACTACGATTTCTGTCGTCGCGATTGCATTGAAGAGTTATTTTTCCAACAACTGACGGTTAGAAAGTTGATGGTAGAAAGTTGAGAATGTCTTCAGCAGTATTAACTCTCTCCAATATTTTTTTTTTTTTTTTGCACATTGCGCAGTTTTATATGCACTTTTGTCACGTATGTATGCTACTGTAATGTTTTTAACCCACTGGTCACCTGCAAGGTGCATCACAGCATGTTTATATGCATTTGCAGTTCAAAAAAAGCACCTACAATATATTTAGATATATATTTATATATTACTAAAAAGCATGTAAATTAAAATCAATGTATTTCCTTGAATAGTGCTCCATAACATCCAGAATACGATTTAAATATATATAATATACAGACCAATCATAAGTTCTTCATAATTCAAAGAGCCTTTGTATTAGTGGTTCTCTTGGGCAACTTGTCCAGTCTGGTATCCCCAGTTATGGCACAGTGGTCAGAATCCTACCGTGTCATATTACAGACTAGGTAAAGGGAGTAAATTATAGGGATTAAGTTTAAATCTAATCTATTTTTTGAGCCCTAATGACTGAAAAATACATTTCTACAGTATATCTTACTTGCAAAGTGCCTACCTTGTACTTCAAACCAATGCTTTGACTTCCACCAATCCCCTCATCCGGCACACAGGCATGGCCCTGAAGATCTAAAGGATGGTCAGCCCCAGTGTCTCACAACAGCCTGTTACAGCGCCTACACTACCCCTGTGCTTACGTGTGTGTGTGTGTGTGTGTGTTTGTGTGTGTGTGTCGTGGCGAGAACAGGATACCTAGTTATTCGATTGAAGTTGACACAGTCAAGACACCAACAGTATACGTATAATTATTCCACGTTGGCTATTTGATAGAAACATTGTATTGTATTGTATTCAAATACTCCAGCGGGCCACAGGCAGCTCTGCACGTCACCTGACCCGGCGGTGGCGACATATGGCGGCGCAGACCAGACGGAGACGGAGACGACGCCTCACATGTTGGTCTCTCTCCGGTCTTTGCTTGGCGAGGGTTTCGAGGGATCCTTCGCCGCCTTGCCGTTGGCCGAGGCCGAGGCGGGGTCTACACTAGTCGCCGTGGCGGCGGCGGCGGCAGCGGTGCGTTTGGTTTGGTCCTCGCTGCGGGCCTCCGGGCTGGGCTGCGGGGGCGGGGCCTGCTCCACCGGGGGCTGGACGGTCAGTTCCTGCTGCAGTTTGTGGCTCTGCAGGAGACGGAGCTGGACGCGCAGCTCCAGGATGGCCTCCTGCTCCTCGTGGATGGCCTGGTTCAGGTGGGTGTTTTTGTTCTGGTGGGGAAGCAACGTTAGTGGGCGAGAACAGCGCTTCACAACTCTACTAGTTCATCTCCGATTACTCACAGTGGTAATATATGAAAACTTTAAAAGTTATAAATCCATTTTGATTTTGATCCAACTTTATAAACAAAGATCTCTATAACTGATATCTTAAATATTTCTCCATAATCCCAGTGTCTACGTGCAGTGTCTCCCTCACCTCCAGCTCCTCGTTCTGTTTCTGCAGGTCTTCCAGGATCATCTGCAACTCCTCTTCGTCCTCGCTCTCGCTCTCGCTGTCCGAGGAGTACTCTTCTGTCTCGCTGCGGCCCTGCTGCCGACTGGGAAACACAACGCTGCGTTCAGAGTTGGGAGGTGTGTGTGTGTGTGTGTGTGTGTGTGTAATGGCTGTCCTACATCATACTACAACACACTGTGTTTCATTACTAAAAGAAAAGGAGTGTACATCAATATACTGTAAAAAAGAATATTTTTAATCACATTTTGATTCAACTTATGTTCAACTTCCTTATGTATGCAAATTGGCCTGGAGGTAGGGAGGCTGGCAAATAAGAGAAAAGTTGTCGGTTCGATACCTGGTGTCACAGGTGGGGGAACTTTCCTGGGTTGGCAGACAGACTGCACAGGCCAACGGAGAGGCAGAACAACATCTAGTCTCTGATTTATAGTTCTGAGCTTGAGAGTGGACATGTGGTAGACAGGCCTTTTAACGCCAGGTACCGACAGCTTGGTGTGTGTTCCAGCTGTGAGCTGGCAACTAAATGGTGGATGTTATTCCATCTCTGGTGCCCGTCAACACTGCTGAACTTCCCTTAACTAAACCCGCAATTGCTCCAGGGGCAGTGGACTGCAGACAACTCTGTGCTATGACCTCTCTGAAGAAAGGCATGTGTGTATGGGGCTCTGTGTGTGTGTGTGTGTGTGTGTGTGTGTGTGTGTGTGTAATACACAGTGAAGTAATCTTAATCTCTTACCTCTGTATGTCTGCGATCTCCGCCCGTAGCCTCTCGATCTCCTCCTTCTCAGTGGCGATCTGCCTGCGCAGCACCTGCTCCAGAGAGATCAGCTCCTCCTGCTCCGTCAGGATCTCGTTCTCCTGATGTTGGAGACAAAAAGGAAATCTAATTAATCTCAGTGGCGTAGGAAAAGGATGGTTAAAAAAAAAAAAAAGGAATGGGATTTTTTCTGACTTTCAGAGTATTTCATGGACACACAAACCTTCTCCTCACCTCTGCGTCATCAGCTCCCCCTTGAACCGCCCTCCCTCTTCCCTTATCTCAGTAAACACGCATCAATCCTGCCTCTCTTCCGGCTTGTTGTTTTATTTACTTTCCTCGCGCTCCTCTCTCACATGAATATTCCACGCAGCCCCGGCGTCAAGGACAGGGCTCAGTCCGCCCCGAGATGACCCCTAGTGTTGATCATGTTGTGGACTTTGCTTTGTGGAATCTTAAATGTCGAAATGCAGCCTAGACTGTAGCTGCGTCCAATCGATGTAGACCGTCAGATCACGCTGATGTTGGCGCCGCGGTACGTATTTTTCACTACACATCGATACATTCTAGCCACACGCGGGCTATTTACAATCGCGGTGTTGTCCGCGTAGCCCTGCGTTTCTATGTTTGAGCGTCCCTTGCGTCGTGAACGTGTCAGCTCCCCCCTCCCTCCCCGTCTGTCGGATTGCACGTCCGACAGAGTTGTCCTGGCGCCAGGGCACTCTCGCACTTACTACAAGTCACTACTTATACTTTTGGTAATCTAATTTAAATTTAATCTAGTTTGAGGTTACTCTGCTGTTGTGCTCATTGTAAAATCACTTTGGATAAGAGCATCAGCTAGATGGCTGAGACATCAATGTAGACAACTACCTTTCGCTTATACTGGGTGATACCATCTACCTCTTTTTACTGTTTTAATTGCATCCTTTCTAAATGTAGGAAAACTACAGAAGCAGGAGGATTGTGTGTGTGTGTGTGTGTGTGTGTGTGTGTGTCGCACCTGTGCCAGAAGAATGTTGATGACCTCCTCCTCGTTCTCAGTCATTTCCTCCTTAGAAACGTCCTCCTTCGACAGACTTGCGATCTCCTGGGCTATCTTACTCTCACACTCCTGGAAATCAGAAGGGAAGTCAGAAATTAGTTTTATCTAGGTTATAGCACCTTTAGCAGTGATGTGGTCTTTAGACAGCTCTTCTACATTTAATACCCTAGTGTCGCATACAAGGACGTAAGTCACCATATACTTTCACTATTTTCCCAGTTGTGTTTTTAGAACGGAAAACGACCTTCAAAGGATGATCAAAATAACTAGTAGTGCAACACAAACTAACCAGCCACAGCCATAGATGTAACACCAGTCGGCTGGGGTTAATTTCCTACCCTGGTACCACTACAGTTCACTACTATTGAAAACTATTGGGATACCAAAATACTGTGATATACCACATCATGCAGTTGCCTGCTATATGTCCTTGTAGCTTAGTCCTTGTAAAACTGAACCATGTATGTACACATATGGTATCTTATATAGGCTAAAACTGTGAGACTGTGAGAATTAATAAACAGCAGGTAGCGGTTGTCATAGTTACTCGGCGCACGTCGAAGGGCATAAACATCGGTTACCTGGCGCTTGGCCTCCCTCAGTTTGCGTTTGAGGGCAGTCAGGATGCGCTGAACCTCCCAGAGTCGCTCCTCTTTGGACAGGTCCTTCACCCCAGCCTGGAGGTCCCTGTGCAGGCAGTTCAGCAGAAACTCCTGGGAAGACACACACATTCAACATTATGTTTCAGTGATTTAACCGATGCCCTCACCAGAACAACAGAAAAACAAGTGTAATAGTAGAAAAAGCTGAAATTCCTTTATCAACAACATTACAAGCAGAGGGAATGATTAGATCCATGGCACCTTAAAGGCACAATCCATGATTGGTTTTTAAGTGCTGCCCTGTTGCGGCTAAGCAAGGAATTATAACAACCTCACTCAACAAGGTTTGCACGCTTTCTCGGTTAGTATCTTTCATTTAGTGAATCTCAACAATAAATACAACTACTTGTTTGTACAGGGCTGAAGAAACAACAGACATAAATCCTGTTCTTGTGGTGACACTGGAGAGCCCAAGTACAAGGTCATTTTTCAATAAGTGACAGATACAACGTTGATAAGGGAATGTCGAGGATGTGTCAAGACGCTGACGAATGTCTCCAATCTTTGTTTACCTTTCTGCACTTGTGTATAACCAGAGGGCAAGAAACTCCTGGTGCACACCGCAACAAAATACCAAGTCTGAGCACGCTCAAGAACAGGGAGAAAGATAAGCTCGGTACGACCAACAAGATGTACTAAGAACACAACAAATTGACCTGAATTCCTGCTACATCACTATGTGTCACTTCAGTCCCAGCAAACCAAAATAAGATGGTAAACAATACACTGTCAGCTTCTCCCTCTATGATCTAGACGTTTTTCTAGAGCACTAACGCACAGCGATATGACACACAGTGTAAAATAAGACATTAGAGATCCGGTGTCTTGCTCAAGGGAACTTTAAGCAGTGTCCACTGACAGTGATACATGCATGGATGAAATACAAGCCCCCACCCTCCAGTCACCAGCTCACAGTTGGAGTACACCCACGGCTCTTGCTCAAGGAAACTTGGGCAGGAACGGACATATCGGGACAGCGGGGATTGAACCCACCTGTCTACGGATCTCCTCCTTGATGCTCTCCTGGGTCTCGGGGAGCGCCGGCATGGTGGCCATGTTGGACCAGCGGAGCGGTCGCACCACCGGCTTCAGAACCACGTCTCCAAACAGCTCCCTCACGTGGGTGAAGAACACGTAAAGAACACGGTTCCCGATCTGAACGGGGGGGGGGGAAAAGAATCGGTTAAGTAAAGTGATCGGCAAGGATACAGATATCAATGTGGGTGATGTGTATAATAATTATTATATTCAGATGTTATTTAAAGTTACAATATGTAACATTTTTAGTTGTTACATTAAAATGACCTGGAGGGATATCTGCAGGGAACTTTTAAAGATAATGTTTGAAATTATTTCCTAGCCTACCATATGCCTGAGACACCATGTTCAGAAAAATGTCATCTTTGTGTTTACTACTAGTAACATCATGTGACTCTGCTAGAGTACAGAGCCCCACATTGGCCATATATGCATCGTGCACACGTCACGACAAGTTACATGTGAATCAATATATATTTTTAACATGGCCAATGTGCTCCGTATTTTAGGATGAAAAGTATACTTTCTGGTAATGACGTATTGAGTCATTCGCATGAAAAGTCAAATTATACCATGTATAAACGGCCAATGCAGGGCTCCGTACTAGAGACACCTTTCAATGTTGTTGAATATTTTTGTACTCTGATTGCATTTCGCTGTGTCAACACCAGAGGGACGACTTTAAACCACGCTCCTCTAGTCATAAATAGATATGTATAGTCTTTAAATATCTTTTAACGCTGCACCTGAGATCCCGTAGTCCTTTTACCGCGTGTGTCAGGATCTACTGAAACACCGAGTTGTCAAAACGTCCCTGGACCTGTGATTTTGTTTCAGATCATTGACAGAAGTGTTGATTTAAGTCGCTGTTGTGGCCCCTGCTGCTGTTGGTTGAAAGTAAGTGGATCAGCCGTAGAGACCCCCCCTTGGGAGGACATTAGCTCCTCTAAAGTGGGCCAGGGTTTCACCGACGAACCCGCTGTCTGATCCAATAAAAACGCTGCCTTGTTGCTATGCGATCCGGGGAGGTTTTTAATCGCGGGGGTGTTCTTCAGCCTGAGCCCTCATCTCTCTTTCCATTTGATGTTTAGTTTCACCTATCACCCCCCGTTTACGATGCTTTTAGTTCCTCCCTACTTTCCTTACGCTTACCCCTTCATCCCTGAACCTACTTGTTTGGCTCTTCCCGCCCCCCCCTCTCTAACCTGTACGGTGGGGTTGAGGACGATGGAGATGTTCTGGATGTTCATCTTGGTGTCCGTCTCCCTGGCGATGACGTGGTCCATGTGCGTGATGATCCAGGAGAGGAGCAGCCTGCAGCCGGGCGCCACCTCGGTCAGAAGCCTCTGGAACTCGGTCACCTTCTCGGCCTCCGCCTGCCGACCGCAGGCGTCCTCGAAGCGCTGGCCGAGCTCCCGGCCGAGCAGGTTCTCCGGCAGCTCGCGGAGGTACTGCTTCAGCAGGCTGGCGACAGTGTGGGGGTCGTACTCTTCCAGGCAGGGGCACTCCTCGCGGTCGTAGGCGGCCTTCAGCTCGTCCACTTTGGACTTCATACCTGAGGGGGAGAGGAGGAGTTGAACGTTGAAGTAAATGCAGCAAGTTAGACATACAGATGTTTTTTTTTAGCATGTCGTCAAGTGAGAAGACACAACGCAGAGTCGTCAACAGCCTACCAAGGTTCCCGTACCTGAGACGCGGTAGATGCCCTCGCACTTCATGCCGTAACTTTCGATGTAGTCCACGCACTCCCTGAAGATGGCGGGCAGCTGGATGCCGTCGTAGAGCGCCGTCCTCTTCACAGCTTCGGCCAGCGGGGCCCCGAAGATGGGCCTGAACGTGGGGACCTCCACCGGCACCGGCTCCGCCTCCGCTGTCGGCTTCTTCTTCTTCTTCTTCTCCTTCCACTGCTTGACCACGTCCGCGGCCGTCAGGTCCTTGGATTTTTTATCCTTGGCCTTGTCCTCCTTGGGGCCCTTCTCCTTCACCTTGAAGTCCTTCTCCTTCTTTTTGGAAAAGCTGGGCTTCTTGAACACGTGGATTCCCTTGGAGCGCTTCATCTTGGACGGGCTCTCTGCCTCGTCCGCCGAGCTGTCCTCCTGAAAAGCGGCGTAACCCTCCGCTGGAGAGATGAAAGGCAGCGAGAGTTAGAGACGGGGTTAGAATGGAGGCGAAGCTCCTCTTATTTTACTTAACGACGACGACAATGACGACAGAGCCCTGACAGCAGTGGAACATAAGCAGGAAGAGAGATGGGTGAGAGAGAGAAGATAGAAGAGGAGGGGTTGAGTGGGGACTGGAAAAAGAGGTCAGACACTGATTTAGCATAGCTCCCTCTGCACCTTGGGCTTCTCTTTCTCTGAACGAGATATGAAGTTTTCATATATTTCCTGTGAGCGAACAGCTACCAGCGAGTGTCAGAGACTGTCCGCGGCCTCTGCGCAGTTTTTGTCCAATCTAAGCACTCCGATACACAGGATCTCTTTTTTGGGAAACCACCCCTGACGGCTGCCTGAGATACACCTACGCTGGGCTCTGGGCGTGCCCTGAAACTGTCCATCTCTTCCTTTTTACCACCGTACCCTGGCGGGAGGGCTAAATATAGGCATGGAAAAACCAAGATAAAAAAGAGGCTGAGGGGACAATAGGCTCGAGTATCACTCAATAACAGCAATGTTCAACGAGAAAAGTACATTGTTTAACCTACAAACAGCAAAAGCAAAAGCAGACTTTTTGTAACGGGGCAGCTTCCACATATGAAGAAGCAGTGTGTTGCTGTAAGTGAGGAGGGGCGCTCAGGTTTCTTGGGTATCTAAAGAGTAAAGAAAGCAGCTGTACACAAACCCAAGTCTAGGAATCCCAGATTGAGGATGCTTTGGGACTCACTTGCGTCTAACGCGCACAGAAGGTAACAGGATCACGTCTTACTTCTTTTCTCCTTCTTCTTGAACTTGTTCTTCTTCTTGCTGTGCTCTTTGTCGTCGTCCGAGACGTAGGCGTCGGGGGGTTCGTGGTGGTGGCCATCGTGCGGCGGCGAGGGCTCGCCGGTGCGGTACAGCCCGGGGAACTTGGTGGGACTGATCTCCTCGGAGCTGGGGGTGCGCGCCACGCCCCCCGGGTGCTCGGCCCGACGCTGCTCGGCGGGGCTGCTGCTGGGGGGCAGGAAACACTCGGTCATGGCTGCTCTGCCCTGATCGCTCCTCTTGGCTGGGGGGCACGTCACCTCTCCATCACACCTGAAAAAACCAAAACAACAACTCGATGAAAGGCGACGGAGGGGACGCTAGGCTTATCTGTCGCTCAATAAGCTCAGTAAGAGAAATTAAAGCAGTGGGCCGACGCCAAGACCAGACCTATTGATACAAGACAATGCGTCATTGTTTGGTGGCGCTGTGAGCTTGTGTATCTCAGAATCGTTTGTTGACAACCTCTGTGTTGTCTTGCTGAGTGTACTGGCTTGTTTTGGTGTTACCACATGGTGGCCATCTAAGATCATAACAAAGCTCTGACTAATAAGAATCAGGACAGTGTAATAAACCAGAAAGCCTAGAAAAGGACAACAACTACTACTATTAATATTAATAGCTACTATTAATTCTACTTCTACAAGTTATGATATATTATAATGAAGACTATTCTTTTAGTGCTTTTTTTTTTTTTAGGAAAAAAAGGTTTATAAAGAAAACAGGAAAAGGGATTGCTTGCTCCATTAACACCTAGGCTTTCTACAGAAATAGCACATCACAATGTAACAATACATTATAACTATATAACTAGTCGTGTCTGAAAATATTAGCACAGTTTTCAAATAATGCCCCGTTTCTTCCAGAAAATGATTGAAATTGAAACATATTTGGGTGTCAACATGTCTTTCTTTGCGTATTGGGCAATAAATCACTCAATTTGATCCTATTCCACACAGCAATCCTAAAATGGATTCTGGAAATTGTTACAAATGATTTGATTTCAAGGCCCATGGAACTGTAGCCAACCTCCAAAGATGTGGCCACAAGAGGAAACTTGATCGCAGATCACAGCGAAGTATTGCTCAAATGGCTGAGAAAGAATCTCAATTAACTGCCAAAGAGATTCAAGCTGACCTTCAGACACAAGGTACGTCGGGTTCAACCCACACCATTCATCGCCAACTCAATGAAAAACGGTTATCTAGTAGGAGGCCCAGGAGGACACTACTGCTGAAACACCGACATAAGAAAGCTGGACTGGAGTTTACCAGAACAAACCTGAACAAAATGTTGAATGTCCTGTGGACAGATGAGACCACATTAGAGCTTTTTGGTAAAGCACATCATCTCCATGTTTACAGAAAACCATGTGAAGTCTTCAAAGAAAAGAACATCCTCCCTACAGTCAAACATGGAGGCCGTTCAGGGATGTTTTCTGGCTGTGTTGCCTCTGGCGCTAGGTGCCTTGAATGTGTGCCTGGCATCACAAAATCACAAGAAAGCACAGTGTTGAACCCAGTGTCAGAGAGCTGTGTCTCCGCCAAAGGTCATGGGTCTTCCAGCAGAACAAAGGCCCCAAACACAGTTCAAAAAGCACCCAGAAATGACAAACACTGGACTGTTCTGGAGCGGCCAGCAATGAGTCCAGATCTAAATCCCACTGAAAACCTATGGAGACATCTGAAAGGAGCTGTTGGGAGAAGAACCTTCAAACCCAACTGCCAGCAGAGAGGTGCAGGAAGTTCATTGATGGCTCTAAGAAGTGCAGTAACTGCAGAAATTTCAGCCAAAGGCTGTGCAACCAAATATTAAGTATAGGGTGCCAATAATTTTGTCAATGCTTTTTCTTTTTGATTTAAAAGGATAAACTGAAGTTTTGAACAAAAAAGGAAAGATTCTGTAATATTGGCAAGGAAATAAAGATGAGAAATAAAGTTGAGAACAAATACCTTTGCCAATTTGAAAAAAAAAACTGTAAGGGTTCCTATATCTTTGGCCACAACTGTACATTATACAAAAATAATACCACCAGGTTTAAAAGTCCATTCACCACTTTAACAACTGGTAAGTGCACCATTAAATGAGAGTCAAAAGTTCAGAGGCTATGTTAGGCTCACAAGGAACAAATCAATAATACTGCTATGATATAATAGGTGCAATTATAGAATACCAGTAAAAGCAGGTTTAGAAAGATGAGTTTCTTAAAATAAATTACAGTTTGGCTAACTGTACTTCTTCTGGAAAGTTGTTCCAAACCAAAATGTAATGCTTTATCACCTTTATCTTAAATCTAGACTCTGGAACACTCAAGAGTCCTGTCTGTAGATCTTATACTACATTTAAGTCCATAGGGAGTTTAAGAGCTCCATAATAAGAGCTGCAGCCAAGCCATTTGTTGCTTTGAGTGCAATTGCCATGATTGCACCAACACAACAGCTGCAACAGTAACATCTACCCACCAGATGGGGCTTTATTTTAGAAATGATACCTTTGACATGTTAAATCTCAGATACCAATACTTCCATCAAGTCATCAAAAAACAGAAAATTAATGTTTACATCAAAAACACAGGGTCAGTATTTAATTATCAACAGAAAGAATAGCCCTGGCCATTCTAACAAAACCATCTTAGATATCTCTACATCCCACAACCCGGGTACTTTAACAGCGATTTAAAGCCACAGGCATACATTTATTAAAGTAAACAAACAAAAGTCAAAATTAAGTCGTCAGCCTTTTGCTTGTATGTGTTGAACAAATAACTTGAGTATCCCTGCAGGGGGGTTGTAAGAGTATGAGAGTATCCCTGCAGGGGTTTGCTCAAAACCCTTCAATGGTTTACAAAATATAGGAAAACAGCTGACCACCCTAAAATGTGTTTTTCCTGTTTTTCATGCTGTTGAAAGAGATAATTCAGGCCTTAAGTGAAGAGTGTTACAACCTCTTATTCTCCTGAAGCGACACCACCTAGCAAACACTGTCGCAGGAACACAAAAGTGATAACCAATGCAAAACATCAACAACTAACTACACATGTAACACCCGCATGAACTACAGATGATGTCTGACAGTCTGCCAAACACCTTCTTCCATATTGGAAGATTATCCATATTCCTGACCAGTTTTCTGTAGACCACACATTCAACACAGTCCGGAGCACAGTATTAGTGAGCTCTACAAATAAGGAGCAAGCAGTTGTTTAAATACACCTAAGTTATCTTATAGATAACAAAAATACTAAGAAACTATCCGCTTGTCATTTGAATGGAGGGGCCCATGGCATATGCTACGTTTGTTAAGCTAGCGACTAACCAGCTAAGCTAGCTGTTTAGCAAGCATATCTGGCACGATTTAAGGCTCTGCTTCGTATAAACAAAACCAATATCGAATCTAGAAATACCTCCAGGTACTACAAGATCGTTTGTGCCTGATAATTTTTGTTGACTTCTCAAAATATATAAGACAAGAAAGTTTACCAACTACTATCCCGTTCGGTCAATTTCAGAGTGGAGCTTCCGGCTGTCTGTATGCCAAATAATGAATCTGCGTCTGCGCAGTAACACTAGTGCATAGTAGGAAATGGAGTTCAATAAAGAAATGAAAACTACAAAGCTAGATTTGATTTTGGCAGCTCAACCCAAGTAATTTATGTAGATTCTTTGCCCAAGTGTGTTCTGGAATCCATAAAGAATGTTTACATTGTGGTATCATTTTGATCTAAACAGCATGTTTGCTATTGCATAGGCTGTTGTACAAGAGTAACTGTTGAAAATGTTTTGAATAGTCACTTTCATCTAAATTTAGTATAACCACTTGCTAGTCCTAATCACACGTAACTTCCCAAACACTGTGGTTGGATTCAGAAGCCTGATGGTCATCATGACATATGGAACGCATTAGTCCGTCTCCATTGGCACGGTTTTCTCAGCTCTCCAGCTCTCACAGCTGCTCTGGCGAAATGAGGTCGTGATTCAATATCATAAAAAAGACAAACAAGGTCTCATTGTGCGTCTGGCACATTAGTCTTTGCAAACTACTGTTGCTTGCCAATTGGGAACAGAATCACTGATAGGGCACCCTGCAGCCTTTGAAATGCATTGGGCATTACAAAGAGTGGTTGTGTTGTGGTAAAAGATTGGCATCAGTTAACGCTCCCCTCTCTCACTGCTTGCATGAGACCATCAGCAGGCACTGGAACACCTGCGCACCAAAATGATATAATAACAACTTTGTTTCCCCAGGAAATGATGTGTTTCCTGACAAGAGTAACACTAAGCTAAGATTAGAGCAGGAGGGTCAGAGACTCAGGAGCAGGCCTGTCCAAAACTGGGAACACAAACATTCACAATTCCACAGGTTACATCGAGTGCCTTTGAGAAAATATAGATTCTCCAACTAAGAGAACACAACTTAAATTTAGACTGTTTTCCGTCGCACAACATAGTCAATTCACCACAAATGGATGCCACGTCACCAAACTTTTTTTTATTTGGCATGGAGGTGGGGATTTAGCGGACCATTATTGTAAAAATACATTATTCATATACACCTCTAGTAAAAACACTATTGAAAACATCTAAAAATATACAGAGAAACATAACAGCAGAATAAAAAACAATTTGGAAGGGGCTGGGGGGGCAGAGGGGGGTATTTTACAAGGCATTTGAGAAAAATGTTAACACACATCAGCCGTAGATTCCTATGCTCAGTCCTCTTGTATGATCCACACATTTGGTACCAACATGTGTCTGTACTTCAGATGAGACAGTTCATGCACTTCACAGACTTGCTGCCGTAGTCCAGGCACTCGGGTCCAATGCACTGGCAGCAGGCGTTGTGAAACCAGCGGTACTTGGATCCTCCCATGGACTCGCAGTATACTTTACACTGACGGATAGACACGCAGTCGTCGAAGTAGACCACTGTGCACATGTTATCTGGAGTAATGGAGAGGAAGAGAAGACATGAGTCACAAATCAAGTAAACATGACTTATGCATCTAGAAATGTAATCTAAACCATTACAGAGGAATTAGCATTCACCCTCAATGTTCCCATTTTGACTGTGGAGGAAAATGAATTTGATGCTACTAAGTGTGACCATATGTGTTGGTGGGCTTAATGAGTTAACGGCTCGGCTCTGTGGGAACTCTCCCTTATGAGTGTGTCTTTTTATAGCAAATAAGCACTGGGTCAGAGGTTGAGAGCCAAAACAGCCACAGAGGAAAATAAGAAATGGCAACCGTACAACACTTGCAACCATACTACCATCGCTGTCACTAAAAACTCACCACAGAGCTGAGTCTTCAACTTCCATTACAAGGCACATTTAGTGTCAATATTAAACAGCCTTTGTATAACTTTTCAGAGTTTTCCATGTGAAGTTAAAAAAGTGTAAACAAATAGTTTCGTGATGAGGTATGTCATTTTACTGCGGCCCAGGAAAGCCTCACAAGTCACGCGCTACCTTGAGTGTCGTAGCTAGCGTGGATGCTGTTGCCGGGCAGAGAGACATTCTGGTGCTGGTCTTCGAGGGTCTCCAGGAAGGACACCAGGTTCTCGTGATGAGAGAGCTCCTCGGCAACGGGGAAGGACACCACCATCATGTTGATTGGTGCGTCGCCCTCGGTGAGAGCGCGGAACAGCGACGGGATTGGACGGTGCAGTTCTTCCACGGTGCTCTTTGACGTGGCCGGAGAGTCGCTGTAGTTCTTGGGGTTACACATCCCTGACACACACATAGATGGACGAACAGATGAGCATGTGGACTTATTTGTTATTCGCAATTCATAATTTGACGCACCGTCGCGATGTCACAAGTTTAAAAGATTTCACACCAGCAAAAAAACTCACAAATATCTCGCCTTAATTAAGGTCCTGTTCAGCCACTTCATTTAATTTCCAAATACAGTAGTAATGATTTGATAAAGTCCCTGCATCCTGAGATATGATTTTCCTAACCCTTTAAATGAGTCAAAGTGAATTAGAGCTAATGGGTAAATCATTTAATGGGGAACTGACTCCGACACAGGAATTGGATTACAAACCGATGCTAAAAGCAGAGCCAAAACAGCTGTTTTAGATAAAGCATACACAGGGGTCCTCCCTCCCTGCCCTCCCTCCCGTCCTCCCTTCTGTCCTCCCTTCCTCCAAAACACAAACTGTCCTTTTCCCCCATTGCTCTTCTACTGGTGCTGCACCCGAACCTCTAACCACTCACAGATACACACTTCAAAGCAGCTGGCGTTTGGCACAGACAACATGTTTAGAATGGAAACTTACTTAAAATGGTCATGAGGCTAGCACCATAAAAAGAATCTCATAAATGAGACATATATACTTGCTCAAAGCTATCCTGCGTGTATTGTAAAAAAAAAAAACTAAAAAAAAGCCCGCCACCATCATAACATCTGTAGACCAGCAGTGAGTTCAGCGCTCATGGTGTCATATGCTGTTATTTGTCTTACACATGAAAGAGCCTTATTTAGGCCTACTTGTCAGCATACGCAGCAATATCCGTCCGTCAAAACCGATCTGAAAGCGGCCGATTGGTTTAAAAGGGGAATTCAGATGAAGATGGAAGGATTAATGGTTCTAATGCTTTCCTGCGTCACAAGTCTGGTTGTGTTTTCACCTCCCTTGTGTCTACACCCCCACTGTGCATTGATGAAAGCGTGAGGTTAGAGTTCATCTAGGAAGGGTGACCTCCTCCTCCTCCTCCTCCTCTAGCCTCCACCTCCTTTGATCTTCTCCAAAGTCTCTACGAGGCTTCC
The DNA here is from genome assembly GCA_900302305.1 of Polymixia japonica. Classification (NCBI taxonomy): domain Eukaryota; kingdom Metazoa; phylum Chordata; class Actinopteri; order Polymixiiformes; family Polymixiidae; genus Polymixia; species Polymixia japonica. The sequence goes on along the minus strand of OMKK01029679.1, from coordinate 2,870 downwards.
TGTCCATATGGGGAGGTGCCACTAAGTAAGGACGATATTCCTTTAATTTCCTGTGGTCCAGTAAACGGTTGTCCTTAGCCAGGGTCGAGAGGTACCTGTAAAAAAAAAAGTCTATCTTGGCTCTGCTCTGCATTAACCTCCACAGTGAGACCCGTCACTTCCCAGAGGCCCTTTGGACGTCTGGCCTTGCTCACAAAGCACTCAACGCCTATCAGGCGTATAACTCTCCGGGTGGACTGATGCTTTTTTAAACCTACGTGCTTCTCAACTGTCAAGTGCATCACAATCACAAGTGCTTTATTTTCATGGGGATTTTTTACAGGGCAGATTTGCTTGGCGGCAGGGCAGCCTAGAGGTAAACGAGGCCGTCGGGTAAATTAAGGGTCACGGGGGTCACAATCCCTAGCGAGAGCCACTGTGTCCCTTTACAGGTTGCGTCTCCTGCCCAACTGCCCTTGAGCAAGGCACCGAATCCCCCCCCCCGCCCGCTCATTGTAGGTCCTTCTCAATAAGAGCGTCGATAAAATGCGAACGCTATTTTAAGACTTATTTGGTGTCTGCGATAATTACACTGTAAAATGAATGACACTCACCTACGCAGTCACAACACTCCTCCCAGAGGGTCCCCAGACACAGCATGCACTCTTTACAGCAGGAGCAGTTCCCATCGGACGGACGGCACTGGCACAGTTCCTGGACGACACGCGTACAAACATGCATCAGCAAAGCGGTTAAGGTACACAGTACAAAAACCTCCGTTGTGGAAGGACACAAAAGACAGAGATGGGTGTGTCACAAACGTGTACGTATGCGTTAACGAGCGCATGCAACCTCGACGCTTCTGTTACCAAAATATTACAATATGGAGGTAGAGGACAGCTGGAGACCTGTGGTTAGGTTCTGAGCAGAGGATACATTATATGTACAAGAACTGGGTCAACAGTGTTTGCAAATACATGTTATGGTTTGTTTTAGACCAACTAGGAAGCAGGTTGGATGGGCTTTGCCAGTATACACAAGATACTTTAGACAATCGCAGGACACTAAGTAAAGTCAATGAATGGAGTACGTATTTCTGTGACTGACAAGTTAACCGACACCATCTGATTCGTCCGATTCGTCAACGCGGTAACCCACGTCGTGCTCCGGGTCTGGCAGGTAGTAGCGGACGTAGGCGAATACAAACACGGACGACAGAGGACGGCGCACAGCATCGTGCACATACAAACAGGAAACGTACCATTAATATGTCAACGGCGACAGCAACAACAGGTTTGCCTCCAGTGCCGGACGTGAGCCCTGACAAGACGTGCACGCCACATGGTATGCACAGTATCTGTCAAAGTATGTTAGGCCTCCCACAAAACGGTGACGGCCTCGTGCCTTGCGAAGAGGCAGACATCTACTGTACGTCCGTTCATCGACGGTACGTGCTCCGGCATGTCAAAAGTTCACAGAATCCCCAACTGTTTTCCTGAACTTTATTACATTGTAATTGAGGCTTACCTAAGGAGAAGTCTAGGTCTAGTCTAGTGTTCATGCAGTATATTTTGTACAGTACACAGCCTTGCTATGGAATAATACTATGTCATTTCTTTTTATTTATTTAACCTTTATTTAACCAGGAAAAGTCTCATTGAGATTAAAAATCTCTTTTACAAGAGCGTCCTGGCCAACGGAGGCATGTACGTAATTACTGCAAGATGAAATGAAAGACAGTCATGCAAATGAATGGGAGGCAGATAAGACTGTACCTCCACCCACACTATTAAATATAAATGGTTGAGTGTCACGTTAGCATACAGCTTGTTTTGTGAAGGGAAAGGAGAGGATGACATTTCGGTAGAGAATCACATGTTCCCACATCTTACTGAACATCAAATTGAAGGAACTTCAATTAACTTAAATTACATTCAAGGTCTAATTCCCTTCAAATCAAGGACTCAATACGACCTGTTTTGCGACATAAATTAGGGTTTACCACCATGTAAACACTATAGAATTAGATAGAAGTAGAAAGCCTTAAACAGAGATGCACACTGTATTTTTTTTAGTGAGCGAGGGAGGTTGGTAACGTTAGATAGTCCTGACATCCAGATCAAACTATAACATTGAACCACATAGGCCTATTCCATTATTCCACAAAATGTTTACTGTAGATTCAAGCACTTTCAATGACTTATGTCCTTTTTCAAAAACTATCAAGGCCTTATTTTCATTTTTTCCAATTCATGAAGTTTTAAGGAGTTTTAAGGCTCATGGGAGCCCTGCAGTCAGCACCTATGTGACTGTTTATACTGAAATAGCTCTGCCTATATAATGATGGCCGACTTCAGGCCAAAAGGGTTTTTGGCATGAAATCAGCCACGTTACCATTTGTAAATATGGGTCTTGCTCAACCAAATGACTGCAGTATTATAATTCATACGTGGATTAGTCTACCCAGGAAAAAAATATCTCTTTTTTTGTAAAAAGGAAAATACCCAAGTATTGTCACAAGATCTTCCGCAGTCATCTGAACGCGTACAGCCTGCCAATACCAAACTCAATTGTGAAAACTGCATCAACAGCTTCCTCCGTCCTCTGACTGAGCTTACAGAGATCTCTGGGGAGGTACAGGCCGTGTAAAAACTAAAGAAAACACCTAGTTCGCATGAAAAAAAGAAAACCAAAAAAAAAAAAAAAAACCCCAACACAAAACGTTTTTGTTTCAACAAACTAAAACCAGGCTCCTCTCAACTGGCATGACTACCAGAGAGAGAGAGAGAGAAAGTGAACAAGTTGCCATAGAGTTCCTATTTCTCCATTACCCTTCTCCTCCTGACAGAGAACAGGGAGCACATTCCACAAAGTCAAGGTCACGGCGATGA
>OMKK01029677.1:20427-40086 GCA_900302305.1 Polymixia japonica | reverse complement strand
TAGTACATAATTGGGGGGGAAAAAACTTTGTCTGTGATTGGATTTCATGCTTGAATACCATGGAGGTCACATTGAATGCCCTTTACACATTGTGCTTTAACAATCACCAGCCTACTCTGTATTTTGCATGCATTACTTTTTATTTAATTATATGACCACGACCTTTGCCTCTCTTGTTGTTTTCTCCCTTAACTACATTTTATAGTCTATTTCACATGCATTGCTGTTTTATTCAATTGGTGCATATTATTAATGTATATTTGCTATGTCATAATTTTAGAACCCATTTTGCCAAATATTATTATGAGATGGAGTTGAACTGAACCCCAGATAGAGAAATACTGAAGAATACCCGTGCATTTATATAATTTATAAGGATATATTTTGTGTATTGAAGTGGAGACTTGTTGTTTATGAAATATGATCTTCTGATGTGATTTTCACTGTAAAGTAACATTTTGGTGTCAAAAATGACCATACATTTTTTTAGCATTTGCCATCACCTCTTGTAGTCAAATACCCTTCCACATGACAAAATTACTCCATATCCTACTGTACTTTGATTCCGTTGATGTACATTTTCAATAAAATAAAAAGATCCAAATATATGTAGTCCTTATCTCTCATTTCCAGTGTTATAACCTGTTGTGTGACAAACATTCCTTTTTCATGCCAAGTTATTTTCACTTTAGGCATGTAGACAATAAGAGTCACAATTGTATAGGCCTGGGAACCTCTAAACTTGTACCATCCACCAGTTAAACATTTAAGGCACACCACTGGGTAATTTCCCCATGGGGATACATACAATGAATCTAGTTTATAAGTTTATAATATGCCTGCATACGGTGCTTAAAACTAAAGAAATCAATTGTCACTGAGCTATTTTGTGCTGCAGCTGCAAGATGATACATGTGCATCAGGCATTTAATTATGTTTTATTTAATTTTAATAATGAATAATAATAATTTATTATGAAATTGCTCTAAACTAAATCTATTTGCAGCTTTTGTCTTTTCAAAACAAAGTGGACAACTTATGAACACAAATGCATGACAACTAAGAATTATTTAAAGATTGAAAATACAGTAATATAAATGATTTACATAGAATACCAAACAGTAGCACAGAATAATCATCTCTTTCACTAGCCGTTGTTGACACGACTTCCATTCTATCCACCATTTTTTCTCAAGACATACACTCTCAATTGTCTGATAACAGGAACAATTATAGAATGTTGACTTCACCTCTCGTATTTACCTGCTCTTTGGACGGTTCATGTGAGCTGAACCGGTATTTACGACTGTTCAACCGCTCATGAAGGCACCATAAATGTGGCCGTGCAAAGCATTATGGGCCAGTGCAGTGACAGACGCCATGATTTTACTGTAGTTGGACAGAAAATGGACGCTTTGGGAAAGTTAACGGGATATGTGTAGCGTCTCGGGCGTTTCTGCGTGCTATTTTCAAACATTTAGCTCAGTAAATACTGCAGAGCGTACAAACGGTTGTGTCGCTACGGTCTGTGTATAGACGAATTAATTGAGAAAAGTAAATATCCCGGCTATCGAGTCAGTGGAGGGGAGCTGTGTTGGCTAGAGGCTGCTAAGACAGCTAAGCTAGCTTTCAAGTAACACTTACAGGTAGCTAGCTGGCTAGCTAATAATAGCACGTCGATCACAGGAACAACTGCATAGTCCATTTCCCAGGCTCAACGACGGGCGAATTTGCCGTACCGGGGGTTACACCTTGAGGTAACTATCCGATCCAGTTATATTCGCATCTAATAACGTTAGCAACTATATCATCTTCACAGACGTTTCCGTTCAAGAGACGTTTGAACTAGTGGCTCTGTCGGCCTACTGCGTCACTCTGCTGTCTAGGCCTCGGTTTGGTGGGCACCACAAAACACACAGCTCAACGAATCTGATATCGTTGTAATAAACAGTTACACTTATAACAACTCGTGGCTATTATGCCCAAGCGTTAAGCATTGTGCTGATTACGTATGCCTTGACTTAGGGGAATATTACTATTTGATCACATGTCATTGGCGTGAGATCTTTGTTTTCCAGTGGATAGTAGGAACCCGTATTGGGGACCATTGTTTTTTTTAACTCATTATGTACAGTTTGCTATCCTTTGCCAACTTTCTTATTTGCATCATCCATCCATGCATGCATGTTTCATCAGTTCACTTCATGTCAGACTAATGCATTGTGCCTTAATAATAGGTATGGCCCGAATCTGATTTGGAAGGTGTTGGTGATGGCAGAAGGGATTGACATAGGCGAAATGCCCTCCTTTGACCTGGTTCCAAGTTCTGAAGCAAAAAAGAGACCTAATTCATCTGATGGCAGTGAGTATTTATCTAGTTTGTGTGTGCTGGTCTCGCTTTAAAGGTGCTATCTGTAATATGTTAAAATGAAATAAAAAGTGACATTATATTGTAAGATGTAATATAATGGTGATTGTCTGAAAGCTTCCCCTCTCTCTCTGTTTTGATTGGGCCTCAGTGGTGCTGTTTCCCTCTACTTTCTGGTCTTTGTTTTGCTTTGACGGCCTGTCAAACAGATCCTCTCCTCAGCCTGCACAAGCCGTGCATGTTTTGGTTTGTTAGTGTATTTCACCTCACTAACGCTAGAGGTCAGTAATGTCTTAATATTTTACAGATAGCACCTTTAACATATACACTCATCTGTGTTGTCCCATTCGTGATGGAGACAAATTCACTACTAAATGTAATTCTTGAAGGCTGCTAACCCGTATCCTTGTGTTGTTTATCACAGGAGAAGAGCCCATGAGGAAAATGCCAGTATCAAAATTTGGTTCCAGACCGCGATTTGAGCCTGTACACTTTGTCAGCGGCGGTAGCAGCGGAGGGCCTGGCACTGATGAGAAGGAAAATGATAAGGAGCGCAGGAGGAGTGAGTCATATGGTGTGAGACAGTCGGACTCTGACCACCCTTCCTACAGTAGCAGTAGAGCCCCAGGCTCCTCCTCCACAAGACCTGCTTTTGACAGAGTGCTGTCATACAGTTCTGACTCTTGGCGTTCCCATAGGGATAGAGACGGTGATAGGGACAGAGCTAGAGACAGAGACATTGCTTCAGGTAGTACAACTGGCTTAGGTTATGGAGGCCGTGGGCATGCCTCAAACTATATGGTAAAAACTCAGCAGGACTACACTGCCAGATATGAAGCCCACAGCTCTCGCAATTCAGATGTCTACTCTCAGCCCAGCAGACATGATGGATACGGGGGAGGGAATAGATCTGGTGGCTGGGATTCAGGACGTCAAGGCTTAGGCTATGGTCATCAGGACAGACCTGTCTCCAGCAGGCCGTTCAGCAGAGTCTACAACAGCCCGGGCAGGAGCAGTCCAACCTCGCAGTCAGGCTCTTCATCACAACCTCTCCCCATATCTCAGTCTACTCTGGAGGAGAAGCAAAGATTGATCTCCAATGTGGCATCTGCATTAGCTGTCTCTTTTAGAGACCCTATGTTTATGACAGGAACCGACTCGCCAAACTACAATTTCATGTTGAGCCGCAGCATCCAAGCCTGCAAGACCAACCCTGAGTATATTTATGTTAACCTGAAAGATATTCCTCAAGCTGACCTACCGAAGAACAGAAAAGTACCAACAGATGGCTATGCCTGTGAACTGAGATGTCAGTGTGTATATCTTGCTACCGGATACTCCGGTAGTAAAAATGGAGCCAGGGACCGTGCCTCTGAGCAGGCTGTTAAACTCTTCTTGAAACCAGTGGAGGTCCGTGTTGTGCAGCGCAAATATAAACACTCAGTTGTCAATGACATTGTGGTCTGCCAGATGCATAGCCCTACCCCAGCCTTTTTACCTGCACTTCGTAACCCGGAGGATAAGCCGACACCCAGCTCAAAGGGCCAATATGAGCCTGACAAACGCAAACACTGGACAGAGTTTGTGGTTGTTGACAATGCTCACGACGCCATTTGTATACTCAACAACTCTGCTGCCTTTAATCGCATGAAGATTGACTACAAGTTTGATCTGGTCCCCAACAGTTGTGCTTGGCTGTGTAGTGTCTACCTGCAGGGTGAGTTGGTGGCACAGGCTCGGGGCACTAAGAAGAGCTCAAAACATGCAGCAGCTGAAGAGGCCGTGAGGAAACTTCGTATGAACCAGGCAGCGCAACAGCAGCAGCAGCAACAACAGCAGCAGCAGCAGCAGCAACAGTCACAGTATTCCAGAGGAAATTATCAGTCAGACCCCTCTAGTGGACGCTTTGGGCAACAGGGTGGCAGGAAGAAGCACCTGAGTGAGTTAGTTATCCTGGAAAACTCAGATAATGCCATCTGCATTATTAATGACACTGCTCAGTTTAATAAAGTAGCTGCAGATTACAAGTTTACTGTTCTTCCTGACCATCGCTGGAGGTGTGAGGTCTACCTGGAAGGGCAGTATGTAGCAGCAGGTATTGGGCCCAAGAAAACTGTGAAACACATTGCAGCAGGGGAGGCCCTAACCACCTTGAGACAGACGCAGGCTGTGGTGAAATCCAATCTCAGGAAGGAGGGTCATGGTGATGCGATATCTCGTTACCAGATCCTTGCTCGCTCTGGGGAGGAGGCCACAAAGCAGGAGATTAAGGAGGACAATATTGGTAATCAGCTGCTCCGCAAGATGGGCTGGAAGGGTGGTGGTTTAGGTCGAGATGGGGAAGGCATTGCAGAACCAATTAAAGTCAAGGAGCAGTTCTCCAGAGAAGGGCTGGGTATGGATATGGACAAACCTGGAAATCAGCTCAGCAAGCGTGATATCGAGGATATCATTCATAACTATGCCAGTTCCGACCGCCAGGATGATCTGCGCTTCTCCACTGACCTCAACAACGATGAACGAAAGCAGATCCATCAGATATCTCAGAAATATGGGCTACGAAGCAAGTCATATGGACAGGGCCGGCAACGCTTCCTTGTTGTCAGTCGCAAAGTGCATAAAGACCAGCTCATTGGTCAGCTGTTACAGGAAGGGCAGGTGGGACGGTACGAGCTGGTGAAACCTCAGGCCTCTCACTGATTTGCATGCAGAGCTCTTTAAAAAAATAATTAAAAAAAAAACTTTTAGGCTTGGACTTCAGAACAAAAAAACACAAGTATAACTAATGTTCATACTTTGTGTGACAAATGTACAATGCATCAATCTTTCAGGAAAACACCTCAGTCGTTTCTGCATTCCTTTGCCATTAAATATAGTTTATGTATACTTAGCTTCAGCAGGGCCTTTTTGTTTGTCTCTGATTTGTCTCCTGCCATTCCACCAGTCCTTTGTTTGATTTTCTTTTGCACAAGCAGCTTTTGTTGAGTGCTTTGTTTTTGTGTCCTGATGATGCTTCACTTATTTCTTGATTAAAAAATGACTTTAACTAAAGATTTTGGTCACCAAAATCCACAATTTAGTTTCCTGTTAACCGTTTTCTTGGTTACAAATGGAACCTGGCAGAAGAAACACCTTTTCACTTGTTGATTCTTGGCATCATGAACATTGTTGATAACTGACACATTAGAGACAAGGTTAAGAGAAAGTATGAAGGTGGATATATCTTGTACTTCAACTATCTGCTCATACCAGTCTCAATGTATTGATACATCTCTATTCCACAATACTACTTGCAATGTTGTTTGCTCCTTAACAGCTGGAGATCATCCTAAAAATCAAAGCTGCATCCATGAGTGGAAATAAGTACCTTCTTCACATGGAAAGTGTATAAGCTGTGATCTTTGTCAAATGTCAGGTGTTTGGTTTATGTGGATACAGTTAACTTGTCTGCTTGTTTTCACAGCTGTAAATGAATAAATCAAAACAACCATTCACAGGCTGATCTGGGTTGAGATGTGTATTTACGTGTCAACGGCCAATAAAGATCACAACTGATGTATATTTATTTTATTTACAAGAAAATGTACAGTTTGTTACATGGGTTACCAGTGCAAAGTTTTATACTCTGAAAACAGTGCCTTGGAAGATGGGACACTAGTTGGCAGACACCATTGTGTTCACACAGTTCAATCAGCTTATTCATGACAGCTGATATGTAAAGATTTGAAAATAGCATAGCAATACTCATAACCCGTAAAACTTTGAAATTTTGTGCAGTAAGCAAAGTCGTGTGCCAAGAAGGTGCACAAAATACACAGAATGTCTCTTCCTCAAGCAGTCGAACCAGTTTGGGGTCCGGATGAATGTTAAAAAACATGCACGTTCATTCATTTCTAAAATAGTTGAGTAAAAGGCATGGCTTGTCGGTGCAGACTAGAGACAATGACTAGTACTCTAGCCTGATGTACCCCAAAGGCATTGATTGAGTGATAACTTGTTAGAAGCAGGGATGTCAGCGCTATAACATTTTCTTGTTCTTACCCACCGTACCAATCCCTCTCAGCGGCATTCAAAAGGCAAAAAAGAAGCTAGAAACAGTCAACTCAGAAACACAAGGAGTAACACTCAAGAACACTCTTTTTTTTTCTTCTTTTTTTTTTTTAAATATGCAAAGTCTGGATCCACGCAGCAAACCACACGGTAAGCCCATTATTGTTAATCACCATTTTATCCAACCAACTTAGTTGGTAGTGGAGAACATTACACTCACCAACAAACAGGTACAAAAGTGACAGCTGAAAGATACCCTTTGTTAAAAAGTGGAGAGAGACAGTGGGGCATGTAACAAGTAACCCAGTTATAACAAGGTACATTTACTTTAACAAACATATGCTATTGCCCAACAACAGCATTCTGCAGGAAGGAATGCCACAATACAACAGCATACAAACTTAGCAACAGCTATGGTACAGACAAATATACTGAGAAGGATTCAAAGATGTGTAATCTTATTTCTGTGATGGTGTCTTCATGATCTGTGGTTTCTTTTGATTTTGGGCTGGATATTGTTCATACTTCGTGAACAATCACAGGGGTCAACAATCACGCCAACTCTGTTCAACAATTGCAGAAACCCTTTTCTCATACTCCCGCTTGTTCTCCTGGTACAGCTGGGCTGCCTGGCTGTTGGCTGGGCTGTTTGGATTTGGCTCATCCAGTAAAGACTGAATATATAATAAAGAATGGAAGTGAGGATGCTTTTCTACTGCAGTTTTGTTAACATATCAGTCACATGAGGAAGAAGTCATTTATATATGCGTGAAATCATCTATGATTGTTAGAACGATTTACCAAATGTCCCCACAGTGATCAATAAACATTTATCCCGTCTCATGATGTAGCAGGCAAGACACAAAGAGAACACAAAGCAAGATTATGTGATCATTTTTCACAAAACTGGTCTGTGTGGACATTATCCAGTTTTGTCATTAAAATAAATAAATAAAAACAAAACAAATAAATTGCTCTAATTACTTGGGTATTTGTCATGGTAATACATTGTTATTTTTATCCATGTCTGTGTATGTCTGCTATTAATAAGCATCAATAAATGATAAGAATACCTGTATTGAAGTTAAGATTGAAGATACATCATAAGTTGGACTCCAACGATTCTGAAGAATGTCTAAGCATATACTTCCATCTGCATAGACTGTAAAAGAAGGTGTGCAGAAAAAAATGAATGTCAGCTGTTCAGGCAAACTGCTCAAATGTAACCACTTGCATTTATTATGTCTGTTATTTTCTTAAGACCCAAGCCATGAGGCTACTTACCATTTGGATGAAACATTTTGGAGATAAAACGCACTGTTGGAGGTTTATTTGGATATTCCTCTGTGAATTCAATTGTAAGTTTGAAGGTTCCTAGGGGTAAGAAATGATAACATAGCATAATTAAAATGGCATAGCTTTAAAACTGTACACCAAGCTGTGTAACATGGTGTACCAGGCTCACAATATATTACGGTGTTCTCCGGGAAGACCAATTTCCCACTGTCAATCTTAATTTTGTAAACTCAATCACAGCCACCATGTGAAAACTGAGAATGAACCTTGCTTTCTTCTCAACACACACACATGCACCCGCGCGCACCTGTGGAACAATGGTACTCATCTCAAAACAGAGGACCTGTCTCTTTCTTAATAAATGATTGATCCATTGTGAACAACTGCTAAGGTGAGAGCTGCTTTGATTTTATCAATTGAAAAAGTTTGTGGAATTTTTTATGACTTGTGAAGTCAAAAGTGTTTAGGAAAATACGGTTTTCATTGTAAACACATTAATAGCGCTGTAGAGGTTTCGTGGAACCTTCCTAACTTGTGAAATCAGATGTGTTCTTGCATTCTATGTATTCTATTTTCATCTTTGTTTTGATCTTGTTATTACAAAGAGGTTTTTTTTTTCATCTTATGTTACATTCATTCTATCCCCGTTTTAATGTTCATTTTATGTCTATTTTCACGTGAAGCACTCAGTGCATGTAATTGCTTTATTGTAAAGCACTTTGAGCTACATTTCTTGATTGAAAGGTGCTATATAAATAAAGTGTATTATTACTATTAGACAACACATCTGTTTTTGTATGATGGAATGGAATCTGTCAAATGTAATAATAAAAGGATTGTTCTTTTCTGGCAAGACAAACCTTTAACTGCTCCTCAAATAAGACACTGCCTAAAAAATACATTCACAATCCTACCGATCAGTATAATCAAACTAAAAAGACAAAAAAACAATGCTAGGAGTAGGCCAGAATATTTGCCAAATTAGTTTCGTAGCAGGGTTGGGCATGTATATTACAGTAATTTGACTTGGTTGAAACAGCTTGATTTGTGAGTCAAGGGTTGGGCTCACTCGCTTTTGAAAGGACTTACCATCTTCAAAAGGTGTTCCCTCTGGCCTAAAACAGAAGAAAAAAGACTGGGAGTGATTATGTCAACTTTTAACTTGCTGGGCCTGCCATAAACACTTATATCCTTATCATAAAGCTCACACTACCAGTTGACAAACTAGATTATAAAAAAATATAAACTGTAACCATATAAATTTTAAATTTTCATGTCCAGAGACAAGCAATATGTGCTTTCACAAATAAATGTTTAAAACTTGCCAATATCTCTCTTAGACATTTTTAACAATTCTGTTCAACTTACCCAAAAATGACAGCATTCCATACCATGATATTGTTTTCTGATGGGGCCCCACTAACGCCAGCTGGGGGATCCTCTTGCAACCTAACAAAATACAATAAATGCAGAGTAGATTTAGGAGTACCATGAGCACAGACACAGTATTACTTTTTTGGCAGCTGTGATTACAAGGCACTACGATCATTTTGCAAGAGCAAGGTATGTAGCCATCAATATACACTACATCACTAGACAAGCAAATCTCTTAATGGTAAAGTGGGGGTGTCTGGCGTAGTTTCACAAACAAACATTAATTTTGTATACTTCAATGGCTCAGGTAATCCAGTTAAACGTTTGTAGTTCGCAGATGACGTAGGTAAATGTTGCAAGTTTATATTTAAGTGATTTCACTCTGTACTAGAGTCATGAGTGATGTCATGACAAAACTGCACTTGCTAGTTAAGTACACTTGGTACATCAAAATAGTTCACTCACTACAGTCGTTCACAGATGTACTTCAACTATAATCAACATGACACCGCAAGCACGTGTATACGTCAAGTTTACAGTGCAAATTTAAGACGCAAATTGCCACAAATTGGAAATTGGTTGAATTTCGACAATCGAATATTAAAGACAGAGTTTATCAAGTCGACAAGGATCTTAATGGATCACCCAAACACATTGGAGTGTGATGGTTCACAGTGTGAATCTACTTCTCCACTGAGGTGAGCTTCTATCTACAAACAACGACAGTTATAGCTAAAATCCACCAAATCGCGATAATCCAAACTAAGACTTATAATTAAATCCTTCCGTGTCATATCAACCACCTTGACACGAAAAACTGAAAAATGCTACAAAAAAAAGTCGGCTAAATGAATTATCTATCTTCCATTAACATGTCCGTGGCACCGAAGCTAACGTCGGTGTTAGCGCAACACTAACGACCTGCTGCCGGCTCGTTTTTATCATTAGCTAACATTACATTATATCTTGAAACAAAAACACAATCGCAAGCCACAACATATGTTATTTCTTCCTAGTAGCGGCTACTTTACGCAGTGCAGCGCAGCGTAGTTTACAATACACTCAGTGTCAGCTACCGCCAGCACAGCTAGCCTGACGACGCTACAGCTAGCTACACCACTCGCTTGTTTTCTCTTTGCTTACCGTTTAAAATCTCTCATTAAACGTCGTCTAGCCGGAGTTGACATTTCTGTTCACACGAAACCCCGAGCCCTAACCATAAAAGTATGTTGTGGAAGTTTGAAAATGTGTCTTAATGGCTGTATTATTTTTAAAACCTGGCCGGCTAGCGTTTGCCAGTCAAATATTTGGCTGCCTCGACTGGTCTCAAATGATGGGACGCTACCACTTTAGGGAAAGAGAAAATAACAATAACTGGGCCAAGTTGTAGAAAATTAAACCCACATATAAACAGAAATGAACAGCACGTTAAATTCGATACACTGGAATAACCACAAGCACGTTCACCACGTTTGAGTTTGAGGTCACTTTTAAGTTTATAATAATAATATTTTATAAAAGAGTCCCCCGTCTCTAAACTTGTATCATTCCAGTAAGAATGACGTCATATGTTTAGTACCCATATTTGGATGTATAGGCCGTCGGAGGTACGACCGGTTCGAATATTATTAAAATGGGTTATTTTCCCAATAAAACTTGCTTTTCATCGCTACGTTACTTGACAGCAATAGTAATGTTAGGCCCTTTTTACTAGCTATATTTAAATTCCTGCTGAATTCAGTACTTCAGGGTAGAGAACTGTCAAAGAGTATTGCAATCTTACTAGATGACCACTAGATGGGGATTTGCTGCCAAGTATAGTGAAATAGACCGACCACAGATGAGATTCATGTACATCGTGGTTTAAAAAAAGCTTTTAAATACATCCTAGCAAGTGTGTTTATCTTGTTACTAGATACTCGGGCAGGAGAAAACCAATGCGACTCATGTAATGATACTTTATTCTAATACAGAATCCCAGAATCTCAATCTATCAAAAACACAATGAAAACTATCCAGACGCAGAGTGTCTTTCCCATATGGTCTAGCGGTTAGGATTCCTGGTTTTCACCCAGGCGGCCCGGGTTCGACTCCCGGTATGGGAAGAAGGTTTTTAAACGACATGGGCATATATGAATATGCTCTTGTGTCAAAGAAATGTTGAATTTGAACACATGTATATGTAAGTCGTGGTACAAAAAAATATATATTTACACTATAAACTGTCCTTTTGTAATTATATTTTAGTTGACAGGTCAGACCGATGGCATATGACATATCTCTATAACATGCCCAGTTCCAGAGAATCCAGACCCCGCCCGGTTGAGAGCAGTCTCATGTCAAAACGGTTACTGTTATTACCCCAGGAAACGTGAGGCACTGTAGCAAGGCTTGCAACCAAGTATTCAAGTTTTAATAAACGAGTTCATCTCTATTCTTTTTTTTCCGTGGTAACAATAACTGTCGACAGATTACCTACATCATATGAATTAAATTTAGGATGGGTAAAACTCAAAAAATAGGTCTACTTGTCCTGGCTTTGGTCTCGCCTACCAGCTCCAGCAGAACTATGATGCTGGCCAATCATTTCCGAGGAAAATGTGACTGCTAGGAATTCCCCACGCATCAGCTCTCGCTGCTGGGGAAAAGTACAACCTTCTGTCAGGCACACGGAAAGTGTAGGGTAGTTGGTCAGTGACTCCGATGATGTCCGTGTCTTCTAACTCACCATAAAGAAGGACTAAGGACTATTTACTGATTTTTTTTTTTATAATGTCGAGGTGTTTCCTGGGGGCATCCGTTTGAGCAAATGAATACACTAACGTATAAGAGGGTAAGTCTGTTAAATGCTGTTAAAGCAATTTTATGTTGGCTACGAAATGCTTGTATATTATGAGTATTATGAGAACATTATCAATATTGACTCTTAGTGTCGGGGATGCTTAGTTCATTCTAATCATATTTAAGGTTTCACAAGCTTCTTAGGTCTTAAGAATTAGGACCCACGTCAGATTATGGGTTGTTACATGGGCTGAATGTTCTAGTAATTTTGTATTGAGCAAAAGCCTCTCAGTAGCATTTGCCCGGTCTGAGACAAATCTCAAAGAAAAGTTGGTGGTGCCACCACTGACCCAGCCACTGACGCAGCATGACTGTATTATGATGTGAAAGTCCTTAGGATATATGACCTAGTGCTCTGCTACCCCACCATGGATGGCATGTGACAGGGCTGCTGCTGCTGTGTATGTGTGTGTGTGTGTGTGTGTGTGTGTGTGTGTGTGTGTGTGCGTGTGCGACGGCACACACACACAAACACACATATTACAAAATTATCATTTTCTGCTCCACGTGAATGCCCTCCTGAACGGCTAAAACCACTATGCTGCTATTGCTATTATGGATGATGTAACTTTTAATACATTTCTATAAGATACCAAGTAACATGGTGATTGCAGCCACACTTAGAAGTTAATTGCTCTCAATGTTAGTACTCAGTTACATTTTTTTGTCATTGTGGGGGAGTATTTTATGGTCAATTCCAATCCATATTCAGTGATGTCACAACAGTGCAAACCTGCAAAGAGAATTAATTAAAAACAAGACTAGGTCAAAACCTAGTATATGGCTGGACCATGTATGGTCAATGTTAGGGGTGGATCGATACCAAAAGTATCGATACTACAGATACTATGTCTTGTTTTGAAGATTGATTCTAGCGTCAATGGGATCGATACCAAAAAAGAAAATGGATCCGTCTCTCTCTTTCTCACAATTGTATTTCCTCAATGAGTAGAGAAACTGTCTCTGCAAACTCCGTTCCGGTATCATCTTCGCATCAAGAGTGTAGATCATGTCCTGTGCACGTGAACACGCTTCTTATCATGGCACGTTGCAAAACCGCTCCTCTTTAGTATTACTTGGTATTGGATGGAAACCGAAATGTATGGTATCGCCCACCCCTACAAGCCTTGTCGCTGGCAGGGCAGATGTCTTAAGGATCACATCCAACATATGTTGTGATGTTGTGTTTATACCTTTCTCTTGTAATATCATCTAAACTAGCACAGTACAGGCTTTCCTCCATCTCGTCCATTCTGCTTTTCACTTCCTGCCCTCCATCTGAATTTCTCGTGTCATCGGAATCACGTGACTACAAATAACCTATGGTGTAACTTCATCACTCAGTCAGTCAGTCAGTGACAGGAAATTCCCGTTTATAGGGCTGGCCCTGCTGTTGCGGTCCAGCCAACTAAGGAAAAGCTGTCTTTAAAATCAATAGGCCATATTTGGGGGATATGAGTACATTTTCTGTTTCAGATTGGTGTATGCTGATATAAAATGAAACTCTTTGGTTGTAAAGGCTTATCCAACTAATCTATGAGTGCACGGTATGTCTCCCATTAATTGTCAATGAAGCTGCTCCAGATTGTACATATTTATTAAAGTCTTGGTTTGTGGTTTCTTGTTTTGGGAGATAGTTAGACATGTTTGTAAACATAAACTTTATGGTTAGGTCAGGGGAATAGTATTTTTATTTTTTTGTAAAATTAACCAAATTACTATTAAAACTCAACGTTCAGCTGTCTTCTCTTTTTCAGGCCTGCTTAATCTAGTACCGTCATGTCAACAAATATCATTGTTCAATGTCTAACTAAAAAGTGTTTTCTCAAATAGTTGATCATCCCTCTTCTGTGGCAAGTCTAAATGTTTGCCAGATGTTTACATTTTTGGGTTAAGATGCTTGTATCATGGGACGTACAAACGGAATCTCATTGGTCGACTTTGGCTGCTGTTCTTCAGCAAAAGGGGGCTATGACGCAGAGGGGGTGGGGGACTAGGGGCTTTTGCTTGTCCAGCCCATTAGAGACAAGACCCTGGATGCACCAACTCTTTACTTACCCTTTCTCTCCTCCACTACAATCTTCTCATCTAAGAGACGGGTGTATAATTGGAAAACAAAACCAGTTATCACCAATAAAACCTTCTAAATTTTTTTTTGTCTGCAGTGTGACGTTGCTGGCAACAAGATCCTCTTATATCAGAGCATACCTTCATGCTTCTGCCGAAAAATATTCAACTTTTCTTTCCTTCTCTCTTTGTCTTGATAGTCATGCGCAATTAATCCAGGCTACACTGACTTTGAACATCTATGGTGGAAGGACACCACCTTATGAAGTCAGAGCCTGCATTAATGTGATGTAGAATTAAAATAATATAAAATACGGTTGCAGTTGTTTGGCGTGTGTTCCTGCACACTGGGAACAGAAGATTCTGTGGCAGAGGCTAATGAAATTCCTGGTACTTATCGTGTGACAGTGATGTCACTATCAGCAGTCTGAGCAGCTGAGGAGTGTGACGATGACCACAGACAATGGGGAGTTGTGCTGCGTTGTGCTGCAGTTATTGTCGACGGCTCCTATCAATGTCCAGACCTCAGGCTGAAGCTCTTCTTACATTGTTTAGGATCTACTCGTCTGCCTTAATGGGCTTCTGGATATTGATTTGACTGCACAAGAAGAGGGATTGAGCTTTTATGCTGTTTAGGAAGCACCACTAGAGCTTCACAATGGACCAATATCTCTCATAGTGGCCTTGCAAGAGTCAGGTGAGGGAATGAAACAACTTTTTTTTTAAGTTTCCATTCATGTGGGGTAATTTATAGTAATTTATAGCAAGAGGATGAACTGCAATAAGCATGTTGAGGATTTCCTGAGTATTTAGATTTAATATGGAATTGTTTTATCTAGCATACATAATTTAATAGCAACATAAAAGCGGCATCTTGCCTTGCCTGGAAAGAGTTGGTGTGCGTTGCACTATGGATTGGGCCAGGAGAACCAAATAACATCAGATCATAAGGCCACCATCTTCATGGAGCTGCCCCATTCTTATTTATGTACATTAGTATAATTTGCACCTTACAAATAACCACAAGATGGCAATGTTCATATGCTATGACCTAAACAATTGTATGGGGTGGCTGAAATATCAAATGACGTGCAAATGAAAAAAACAGTTTGTGAAAAAAAGAAACAAAACTGCTGCACTTCCTTTTTTTTTAGAAAATATCTCACAATGTTTGCCATTTGCTTTTGAAAGACTGTAGGGGAACTGCTTTTTCGTAAAGTTCCTTAATTTTATGCCACCATTTCAACACCCCAGGCCCAGCCACCTGAGTTTCACGTCCTCGCATAGCTTTGAGAGCTAGGCAGTAGCACTAAACCCTTAGCATTGGATATGACGTCAAAGGGAAAGGAGAGACAAGGGAAATTCCACCTGCAACCTCATTCTGTCCGTGCGCTCCCTCTCACACTGTGAAGCATGTGACTTGGGCAGTTCTTCTAGCTGTACTTTCTCTGTGAATCCACTTCGAGTATTGTGATGATGTAAGCCACAGTGTTACAGTCAACTAAATGTTTGACTTCTCATACATTCTTGTTATGTAACAGGGCCCAGCGTTCCTCTATTGTGCGTTCATTAGAATCGATTGTAAGAAACAATCACGGTTAACTCGAAGGTCTTGCACTGTGACTTTGCGTTTTTAGTGTACGGTTGTGATGTATTTATTGTAGTAGATGCTGGTCTACCGGGGAAGCGGGGTGAATCTAAATGTATTGTGTCTACTCGGGCAGCATGTTGACATCGTTGGATTAGTAAAGCATATTGTGTGGGTATTTTTTATTGTGCACATTGAGATCCATGTAGATCTACCGGTAATTGGGATAGCAGTACACTGATAATACATTTGGTTGAGTGGTTTGGGTTGTGATATTCTAGCCTGAGGCAGGTTTACTACATAGCAGCTCCTCACAAAAAAGAAAAAAAAACAACAAGTCTACCCGTGTGCACTTCACTCTATAATGATATTGCTACACGTCAAATTTAATATCTCTTAGAGCTAAAGAGGTAGTAAATGTTTCATGGAAGCTTTTTATGTGTCAGCTTAGCCAGTGACACTTTGATTCATACAGTAAACGCCCTCTCCACGAAGGTGAATGATCCTTCCTCATTAAGATGATCCACAGTTTCAGCAAAATGTCAAATGTGGAAGTACCTTAAATATATTTGACACATTTTGAAGTTAGCACTAGCAGCTTGTCCCATCCTCAGAAAGGCATGACAGACTTTCCCTCAGGCTTGGTTATTTAATAATTTAACTATACACAGTCTTACGTTGGAATTATGCTTTCAAAGCCTTGTGGCATTTTATAAAAAATAAGCTTGAGAAAAATGAGGACTCTTGTAAACTGATGGCTGATTGGTCTACACTGGAACATATGTGCGCTTATCCCTAATGCGGTGTATCACAGATGAAATAATCTGAAACCTCAATGTTTGGTTGTGGTTCGTAAACATGTGTACATGAACGTTTCATGTAACAGATTAATGGTGACCATGCCCCTGCATTTCATAATACTAAGAGAAGTGAATACTAATGAATTCCTGCTGTTCCTTGACAGCAAGTAGCTGATAATGCCCAGTGCCCACAGAGGTGTGATGCAGACCATCTGCTTTGTTGGCGTTGTCTTGTGTGTTTAAAAACACCTTGTGTGTGTGTGTGTGTGTGTGTGTGTGTGTGTGTGTGTGTGTGTGTGTGTTGCTTTACCACCACTGCGTATAATCTTGCTAGGCCTCAATCTGACATCAGCAACTCTGCTTATCTGTTCAAAAACTATGCAGTTCCATAAACTGAAGATGTGTGCTGCTTTGGATTTTTGCCTCTTTTTTTATGTCAGGCTATGCTGGCCAACTCACTCATAAGATATGTTTAATATAATGAAAGTATCTGAATGTTAGGCAACCTCAGTGATTTATCTTACTAGGGCAGTACCTTTCCATAAGGTCATTTGTAGCCATGTGCAAGGCTGACGTCAGTTTAACCTAAGAGCACATTGTTCATTTGGCATTATCTGTTCAAGGCTTGTGGTCAGGGCATCACTCTACGCTCAGGAATGATTCAGCTATACACAGCCGGGAGAGGTATTGAACATATAGTGCATGGTTTGTATAGTTTTACACCTACACATCGCTTGGATAGTTCTGTATGGCTGTAGTCATGCTCAGTCAGTGCTCTGAGTCATCTTGGATCACGGGCTAGCCCCAGGATGGTCACTGTCTGAGGATGCCGTTGTTTTTATAGTGTAGCTGTGTAAGCTCTCAGCACCTACTGTCCAGGAATAATACAAAGCGTATTCATCAAGCCAACCAGAAGGGATCGTCTGTTTCAAGATCATGCAATAACAACCCTAAACCCTTAACCTTTGCCAAACAACCAACCAACCAACCAATCAACCAGGCAAATTTAAGTACTTGTGATTTCTGTTAGCCTCAGCTAGGTTACATTTACGCTTTCATTGGCTGCGTGTCACAGATACTTTTTTTTCTTCCGTGTTTACTGATAACTCTGTGTCCATCTCAGTGGGGTTAATTAAAATGGCCAGCTGCCCTTTCATTCGCTTCAATCAGCGTTTCCCATGGGGTGCGCGTCCAGCTTCCCTCTGACAACCAAAAAACGAAGGCTTCCCTGTGTTCTGGGCGTCAGAGCAGCTGACCTCCACACTACACTAATAGTTCTGTCTGTCCTCCAAAGGCTCCCATATCTCAAGTCCTCAAGGTTTAGATTATTTCAGAACTTTTTTTTATCAGTTTAATGGGCCTTAGAGTCAGTGCTACTCTAAAATAACTCCTAGCTGAATTATCTGAATTCTTTCGTTTAGAGGGAGTCCTTCATGTGCCTTGTCTGGTACAAATTTGTAGGGTATGCCTGGATAAAACGTGTCAGATGATTCAAGTTCAAGTGGGGAAAACAAAGTCAGAAATGCTATAACCACTTGTCCTACTTCTAGACTGCATAACTAAGCTAAGACTTTGACCCATAATAAACTTTGACCAATAATATTAGTATTCAAGTCCAGATGTCACTTGGCTATGGATGGCTTTTGTGATATAACACCACCGTAATGTTTATTGCCTTGTAAGTAACCTACTCGTGGCTGAAATGCTGTCTTATTATGGGCTTATGGGTTTAGCTACTTGTAGATTAACTTCTATGTAATTCACGTGCAGTTAAGTGTGAATCCGTCATATGAAAATAACATTAGTTTTAGCATAAATAAGGTGTTATCCTCAGCCTTCATAGTGTCTCTCATTTTGATCAGACAAAAATTAATTCATGCTGGTCTGGACTTCACTAGGTTCTTGATCCAAAGTATGCATCCTGTGCTTTTGGACATACTACAGAAAACGGGGCTTTTGTGGCTAGGTTCTGTTATGGTTGGCCTCTGCTGTGAAGAGCCAATACATGAAGCAGTAGCAGCAGCCTTTATTTTTAGGCTGTAAAGGAAAGGTGTGTCCCTTTCGTTAGTCAGCAGGATCACATGGCTCTGTTCTGCTCACATCAAGGCTGCTTTGCTGGAGCTTATGGGACTGAGGCGAGAGCATGCACTGCATGAGACAAGCTTTTTGTGTTTGCTTGCCGTGGCCTGTGTTTAATTTTTCCCCGCTGACGTGTCTGGGAGCACCAACATTTTAAACATCTTCATTTTATTGCTTTTCCCCAGATTTTGGATTTGATTTGTTGTGCAAATTTGGACATGGTTCTGTTCCACATTACAAAGGACAATGAGAAGGATTATGTTATTTTATGAGAGTAACTAGAAATAGGACTTGTTGGTGGTGCTGAAGTGAAACTCCATCTGTAATGCCGTCTAGATATCTTTCAAGATATGCCATAAATGAGCTGTAGGCACAGTAACTTCAGTCTGACGCGAATTACATGAGATGTAAATCCAGTTTAAAATGCTTAGTGAAAAAGGTCAATATTACATTTTGTCACATGGTAGAAAAACTGTGCTCACGCAGCTCTCTGCCCAACACAACTGCACATGACATCACTCACTATATTAAAGGGAGCATTGATTATCAATATTCAATATACATGAGGCAATTGTTTTTGTACATATTTGTACATTACTTACGAACTATACATTACCTGTAAATTATGAATTATATAGATTTTGCATGATATAAATTATTTTAAATTCACACATTGTAGCTCTTACACCATCATTTAACTGCATTCATGTGTCAACTGAGGCCTTCAACAGTAGATTTGAGGTCATGAACACGTCTTTCTATTCTGGATTGGAGTGTAAAGTAACAAAGCCTTTTTTGGACAGTGCTGAGAGTGATTTTCTAGGGATATGGGTAGATTTCCTAGTTCAGAAGCTTGAGGGACTACTGAAATAAAGCTCATTATTTGTACAAAGTTCCCATTCATTGTTAATGGAGCAGCTCCAGCTGTCCATGATCACAAATGTTTATTCAATTAAATTTCAATGTTATCTTGGGGACAGATTCTCCCTTTGAATATTGTTGATATTGGTTTCAGCAATATTTTCCACATAAAGCTTCTAATGTCTGTGTAAAGCTAGACACAGACTAGAGGATAATCGTTGCCGATTTGCCCTGATTTGCCCCCTTCCGACAATCAGGGGGGGTGTTCCTGATTCAGGCTAGTCGGAACCGATTATCTGGCAAGACAGATTCAATTGGAGGCCTCCCAATCTGAT
>OMKK01029677.1:0-17982 GCA_900302305.1 Polymixia japonica | reverse complement strand
ATATTATAAAATAAATAAAGATAAAATAAAACACTGAGCTGGCCCTAGATATCTGCACTGGATCTCTGAATGAGTGAATGAGTGAACATATGTGCAGTCTATCAATAAATGTAAAGCCCTCTCTCCTACCAGCTCCAGGGGTGCTGCTCAATGAGGATCAATCAAATACTATTATTGTTTTTATCTGGGGACACTAGCCGCACATTGACACTGTTTGCCTCTTTCTGAAATTCCGAATTAGAAGTAATGTTAACACTTGATAATACTATGTTGAGCATCGATAAATGATGATGCACTGCACGAGGCATGTGGTCCAGCGGCATTTGAGCAGCTGAACACGCGTGATGTCTTGCGGCCCAATCACTGCCGCCTAATTCGCAAATAATTAATTCGTAACAATGTTTATCAATGCTTAACATAGTGTTTATTAATAGCTTTGTAATGATTTAATGATGTATTGTTGATGTTTTATAAAGGATGAATTAAGCATTAACTAATATGTTGTAAATGCTTTATAGTGTGTAGTTATTATAAAGTGCAACCGAAGTAATAACAGCTTGAGTGTTATTGTAGAGATTTGCATGGCTGGTAGCTCAGCTTCAAGCTAAATGTTGTGATCACCAACCACCTGTGTGCACCGTCGGCTAGCTGTGCATCGCTTTGGCTGAATCATGGGGGAGAGGGGAGGAGGGGAGGGTGTATTGTTAGGTGCCCTTAGGTGAAACACTGGCTGGACTCACATGGTTAAGTGCAGTCAGGTGAGGCTGCTTTGTTGGCCTTTATAGTCTCTTTTGTTTGTACCTCCCACTGTTGGTGAACATAAAGGTTGTTTAATTGGGGTTTCTACTGAACTCCCCCGAGGTAATCTCTTTAACTGTCTTGTTCATGCTGCTAAATAGACTCACAACTCATTTCAAACTTGCTAATGGAACATAAAAGAGATTTGACGACTTGTTTTGATCTGGCTTACAAACAACTCTAGTTTCTGCCAGGATTGACTCCGCTCTCACATTATTACCCATGCATATTTTAATTACTGTGGCTAGATTGCACCATATTGCCTGGTTAAAGTCTAAAGTGAGCGCATACCTGTCCAACTGTATTCACGCCCCCCTCCACTGCCCCTCCTCCCGCAGGAGAAACTCGTCTATCGTCTTTCAGTCTGCCTAAGGTGTGGCCTGCTGGTTGGACCTCTCTATTCTCTGCTCTCTGCTGTCCCCTCCCCCACCGCAGTCCCCAGCCAATCCCCAGCAGCCGCAGTGCTCACCTGAACTAATTTGCATTTAGGGACAATCCTAATCTCTGATTGGCCAGGTGCAAGCACTGTGCCCCAGGGCTCCCCTACCAATGGCGGCAGTGCTTGCGTGACTCATTGGGAGAGGACAAGTTGCTTCACTACACTTCTCCTTTTTCTGCTTCTAACAGCAGCCATTGCGTTCTTTTTTTATCTCCTCCTTCACAGTTTGGTTTTTATTGCTGTAAGAGGTGTGGGTCAGGCCAGTGGTCCACACCTTTAGACAGCTCTGTCCCCTCCGCGCTCCACAGACACACATCTTGGATTATTTAATTTTTTTTTTCGATTGTTGACTATTTTTCTCTTTGTTTTTATTGGTTACTGAGATCTGACACTTGTTCTATTGCTATTATGGATCCTGACACCGGAGTCCTCTATATTTGAGGTTAGTGATGAATTCATGATCGCTTCATATTTGACCGACTTTGATGGTTTACACCATTGAAAACAAGTAGCTTCTAATAATTGTATATGTATATCTGTGCAAAGCGAAATGCAGAAGTAGGATGGGTTATGAAAGTCCATGTCGCCATAATGCGCACCTTTGGCTAAATGTTCTAGAACTTTGTATTGGCACACATGACAAATTCAAGGTGTGTTCTTTAGAAATTTTTTACCAGTCGTAATATTTAAATTAACTTTTGGTGAATGTGTTTTGTGAGTCCGTCACTGACTTTTAAACCAGCTCAATTGTATTTGTAATGCTTTAATAACAGGGCCTTTTGATCTTGAACTTATTTACTCAAATACGTATGTTGGAATGTAGACATCATACCCAGTGTTCATAAAGTACTGCTGATGCCCATTGCACTGTTAGGCATTTACTGTGATATCGAGTAAAACGGCTGAAAGTTCTTCGTTTGAGTTCTTGAAAATCATATTCATCTTGTAAGCGTGTTTTTTAGATAATACGTCTGATTTTTGCTTTTCTCTTAAAAATCATTGCCTTATATGGTGTGTTGCAGCAAGGGAGGGAACAATGTTCTGCAAGGCCCCCTGACCAAGCCCACATGTGTTTTTCACTGTGAAGCAATCCCAGTAATTACCTTTCATGCCAATTATGTTTCACAATTGATTTGTCATTCTTAACACCATTGTTACCAGAAAGGTTCACTTCTTCAGTGCTAGATGAGAACCTGTTCTAGCTTTGCTTCTGCTCCCCTCCTCAGTCGTCAGCAAAGTTCTGCTTGATGCAACAAAATCTCTTCGGGTCATCAGTGCAGAATGTTGCTCATCTTGTAATGTAGAGGGCCAGCAGGTTTCTACTGAAGTTCACTGGGAAAACTAAGCCACAATATTTAGCTTCCTCCATCTACAGAACTTAAAGTAACGTACCACTCTTCCATGAAGGAGTTAAATTAGTATGCCCAATGCTGGTGTGTTTCTGTTTCTAAAAGTTGCTCGGTGCAGTAGAGATAAAAGCATGCTTCCTGTTTCACCAGAAAACCTCCGCACTAACAAACATGTGGTCCACACAAGACACTGTGCACACATCACTGAACAAACACAGACACAGTTTGAGCAACATCTATATATCACACCCAGTTTTTATTGAATCTGTCTTCAGATGTTGGTGCAGTATACAGCACAAAGTGTTGCAGCTCACCTAATCCTGGACCAGGCCTATCCCTTTCAGTGCGTTTTGTTTGGCCTTTTTCATCTAGTTATATGCCAAATGCTTAAAGTAGTTGATGATTTCAGCAGATTGGCATCCTGAATTGATTTTGTGAAGATGTATGATGTAAAATGCCTTTGGGGCCTAAGACAAGCAATTGCTTTTGATAGTATATCTCCATGCCTTAGGCCAGATAATTTGGCTTTTTTTCAAGTCTAATTGATCCAAACAATCAGACTAGAATTAGCATTGTAAAAAAAACAACAACATTTTCTACCAATGCGTTTTACACCTGTAGTTTCAGCACATGACCCAGTTAAGATGTCATTTGTGAGTAGCTCTGTTGTGTCCAATAGGTATTAGTTTGCATTTGACCTCACTTTCTAATCATACTGTGTGCCCACCCTGATTTGGATTGTAAATTAGGTCCTGTCGCCGCAGAGGGTTGAGCTTTGGCCGTAGGATCAACACTCTGGGAGCGCACGGCAATAAGATGAACACATTGGTACTGTGTTTGAAAGGGGCTGCTCTGAAGGGCTTTGTGTCTGTCATACTGAGACTGATGAAGAAAGGGAGGCTGGACTGTAGTGTCAGGTTGGCTCCCCTTTCAATGCAAAGTCAACAAGTCTTAGCCTGTAATTAGATCATTAGGCCTGGCCCAGCTGAAGGAGGAGTTGGTAGAAGAGGTAGGAGGATTTTATTAGCACAGACCCAGTATGCCAACATTTGGAAAAATAGGGGATTTGGTCTGTTTAGTTTTTCATTTTACAAGCGTTTGTCTAAAATAGTAAGTGCAGAGCCTATAGGGATTTGACAAGGTTAGGAACAGTTCAGAAAGTTTAATCACAGGATCAAATGTATTCTCAGTTTCTTGACTGATAAATCACATCTGTGAGGCAATGAGGCACAGCCTGAGCCTAAATGTTGTTTTGGCAGAAATTCAGTGATATAAATAATGTGTAAGCCCTAACCAGCCCTGTTTACTCCAATGGTGGAAACCTAGCTACTGATATTGGTCACCAAACTGCAGTTTCCTCTGAAGCATTTGTAGCTGATGTTGATAATGTGAAGCATGCTTGTTGTCACATTATCTTAACCATCTAAAGAGTCAGCGGTTTGTCCCTCAGGAGATTTCTGAGAACAGGCCTGCATGAACCTTTGTTTTGGTAATTCCAGAGAGGGTTGCGCCCAATCAATCCTTTTGTCATTGGGCTGCAGCTCAGGTTGACGTATCAAACATCCAGGGCTTAAATAACAAATAATCATGAAGTGTCATGAAGTGCCTGGTGATCTGACCTTTACACCTCTGGTTTCAAACCCACCAACCCACTTAAAATGAGAGGGATGCAGAAAGCCAGTGGACCTTGTTAAAACGAATAGCCATACAGAGCTGACCCTTAAAATATATTTATATGAGAAATATATTTTGTTATGTCAGAAGGTTGTCCCTTTTATGTGTTGTCAGTCTGGTCACGTTGTTCCAGGGGCATTTGCATCATGTTTCCATGTCAGTCTCTCCACTTCTTCATAGTCGTTTCCATTTCCATACCCATCTCCATGTTTAGAATAGGCTGCCGCCTATAGTTTACAGAAGTGTAGTTGTACAGGGCCTCTTCGGTTCAACATCTACATGCTCCCACTGGCTCAGATTATGGAAAACAACAAAATATGTTACCATAATTATGCAGATGACACACAGATTTACATAACCATATCACCAGGGGACTATGGTCCAATACAAGCACTGAGTAAGTGCATTGAATAAATCAACGATTGGATGTGCCAGAATTATCTTCAATTAAACAAAAACAAAATTATTTTTAAGTAATTGTTTTTGGAGCCATTGTTTTTGGAGCCAAGGATGAACGATTAAAAGTCAGTGCTCAACTTTAAGAAATATTGGTGTTGTCATGGACCTGAATTTCAACAGCCATATTAAAACAATTAAAAAGTCAGCCTACTATCAATTTAAGAATATATCAAGGATTAATGTCTCAGCAGGATTTGGAAAACGCCTGTCCACGCATTAGCTGAAATTCAATCTCGGAACTCATCGGCTATCATCTAATGACAATTTAGCTTTTTTTTAATTCTAGCTTTTTATTAGCTTTTTAATTTAATCAAAAGTCTCGGCCCGGATATCTGTTTTCTGTTATCCAGATATCCGCTGGCTACACGGAACCCCTGAAATATTGGCCATTGCCCCCAGAGGCAAATCGTCGTCAGACTGATTAGCCAATGGGTTCTGAGATTGATAAACTGCTGAATGGTTTAGGGCCAAAATACATTTATGATCTTCTGCTACATTATGAACTATCCAGACCTCTCAAGTCGTCTGGGACAGGTCTGCTTCTGTCCCCAGAGTCAAAACTAAACAAGGAGAAGCAGTGTTTAGTTTTTATGCTCCACATATCTGGAACTCCCAGAAATCTGCAGGTCTGCTGCAACTCTCAGTTCTTTTAAATCAAGGCTGAAGACTTTTCTCTTTGGTGCTACTTTTTATTTAATCAAATTTGAGACTTTTGATTAATTTCTTGCACTACACTGTAACTTTTATTCTCGTATTTTATCTGTTATTCTATTTTAGCTTATTTTTATGTTCTATTGTCTTAACTCTTCAACAACTATTTTTAGTTGTATTTCAATGTCCTTTTATAATGTGTTTCTTTTGAACGTTGTCTTAATATTTTTTATGTTTTATGTAAAGCACTTTGAATTGCCTTGTTGAAATGTGCTATACAAATAAATGTGCCTTGCCTTGTAACCAGAAGGTCGACAGTTAAAATCCCACGACCAGCTGGGTGAATCTGGATAAAGCTAATGTGTAGCATTCTCATCTTCCTCAACTACTGCTGTTAAGGTGCCACTGAGCAAGGCACTCCACATGCCATAGCAGAGCTGCTCATTGGCAAACCGTTGAAGGCTGTCGTTATACCGGGAAGCTCCCAGGTGTGTCTGTGCATCTATATAAATGTATAACACTGCTTTAAAACAACATGCATGCTTAGCAAATCCACTCTGGATAAATAAAGGTTAAAATAAGATGTTGGGCAACGCTCTTCCAGTGTTGCAACTGTCTCATACAACAGACAAGCTGGGACTGGCAGCCCATTGTTCTGGTACATGTGAAACCAGAGCTGTGAGCACAGAGTCTGAACTGTGAACCCAAATAGATGGGATTTCATCCCACAATCCAGAAAAAATTAGATTTATCTTGATTTCAATTGCAGTAGCAGTGATGATCCGGATTTCTTTGGGAAATGTAACTTTTAATGCTGGTCTGTTCAGTTCTTAAGGAAGACTACTAAAATAGTCAGTTGGATTATGGATTAGGTATTTAAGAAATATTATTTTTTATATTTCTGTTTTAACAGACTCTGAAGTGTGGTAGGAAAGACAGTGAATGCACTGTATTCCACTGAGCCATGAAGTTGCAAACATCACCTCTTTCGACCAAGACTCATCAGCCAATTTACCACTGCTAATTTATCCTCACAACGGTGTCCCCTATCATAAACCCACCAGAAGATCACACAGGTGACATCTCCTCATCTCCCCACTGCTTTATCACAAAACCTCCCAGGAGTGGGCAGGTGTACTAAACTCATATCAACCTCTCCAGGCAGAAATGGCTGAAACACAAGCGGGTCATGTTATGAGTAAGAGAAAGAGTTGTAATGTGGAATATCAGGTCACACCTTTTGATAACACTCCAGGTTACGCAACAAATCAGGTCGGTCAGAGCACCACCACTGAGAAAAACGGTAGCATGCAAAAGCTTTCCTCTAAACGTTATAGCACTTTGTAGCAACTTGTAACCAACCATCCAACATGATATATTGTGTATCCAAAACGCTAATCAAGCTAATCAAGCTAGCTGGGCTAAAACAAAATGTATCATGGTGAGTTTACTAGACAAGTGGATGCAAAGAGGAAGCTAGCTTGTTTTTTTGTTGCTGTGGAACAAGGTGCAGGTGGTGACAGAATCTAGGGAGGACTAACTAATGGTTAGATACTGGAGGTACAAGGGTAGTCACTAAAATCATTTTTGGAACCGACAGGCCCTTTAACAGACCACGACAAACATAACCTCACTCTAACCGTTAATTGCATTTTTTAGATAATTCGTATCACAAGTACACAATCTCCTAAAATATTGAATGATTCCAGTGTCGTGACAAAGGTTTATCTTTGTCAGAAAGGTTACACATTGTGTTTGCGTGGGCGGAGGCAGGTTTGAGGTGCAAGTTTTTTTTCCACTGGATAAAACCAGTATGTAGTACCTCATATTATCTTTTAATACTGGCTACCATAAGGTTTTGCATGGTACATGTATGTCTTGTCCAGCTACAGCTAACATTTGTTAGCACCAGTTAATCCTGTGGCCTCATGTTTTTCTTTCCAGTTACATTGGTTCCACCCAGCATGAGGTAACATGTCTTTAAAAATTAGGGTCCTTACTGAGTAACACATTGAACCTAAAACTGGCACAGTGACATGGCATTAGAATATATTGTATTAGACTTTCTTTTAAATAAAACAAATGCCTCTTGCAACCTGCCTCATGTTGCTAATTTCAATATTGTTATACAGGCATCGGTATACCATGGAGCATTATGAGCGAGGTACAGAGGGAAATTCTCCACACATTGTTCAGAGGCTTTTGCCCCAGACACCTGGTACAACGGCGTCTGAGTCTGGAGTCTTCAGCAAGCAGTCATATGGAAACTGCCCATGCCCACTACCATGGCTATCATCGAAACTCCACTCTTATGTTAAACTCTCTCCATGTCGAGTTCTTAACTATGGAGATTGCTGTCATACTTTTCAAAAGTAATTGTTTTCCACTTCATCTTCAATTGTTTTCCATTTGTCATCTTCTCCTCCATGCTTTTAAAAAAGTTGATGAGCAGACAATGAAAGGACTGTAGTAAAGACTTTTAGTAAAGGCATTTAGTAAAAACAGGCCTGGCCTCAAAGCATCAGAAATACAAGATATATTACTCAGAAGTAGATGTTACTTGTGGCCAGTGTGGTATAGACACAAAGTGTCAAAAAGAGGGAGCGGAAATAGAGGTCAGATTATATGTATGTAATTGTCATGCTCAACAAAAAACACAAACATTTACAAAATTATCTTTTGCTGCTATGATAAACTTTGTTTTATTCTTTTTTTTTTTTTCAATTTTGAAATAGGCACAGGCTAAACATAATTGGATGATTTAAATGGAAGACTAACCTCTGATACCCCCTCAACATTCTTAAAAACCTCCTTGCTGAGACCATATCAGTGTTCAATATGTATGCAGTGAAAAAAGACGACATCACAAAGGGACATAGCTTAGCTAGTGCCAGCGCTAGAGTTTTACTTACTAGTAAGGTGGTCCACATCACGAATCAGTATTGACAGTTTGGATAATAGTCAGGATTACAACGCATTTAGACTGGGACTCCCATGTTTAATAATTATTAACAGGTCGGTTTTGATTGAACAGTCAGAGATGTCACTGTATATAGCACCTTGTTTGTAAATGGGACATTTTTGTCTAAAACAGATATTTAAAGGATAATGAGGTGATTTTTGAATTGTTTTTTGGAGTTTGCGATTGTCCTGAAGGACGGTATTGTTGACTAGCGATCCAAGCCAACTCAGACTATAAGGGTTTTGGTCAGAGCCAGTCGATATGAAAGGAAAAGATAGAGAAACGAGGTCCAGGTTGAAAATGGTGGAATTATCCTCACTCATGCATGTGCACACACACACACACACACACACACATACAGACACAGGTATTTATGTACTTACCTATTTCACTGACTTCAGTTCATTCCTGAGTATCTAACCCTAGCCATTGCCACAAAATGATTGACGCTATTCTTAATATTAATTTAATGCTAATTCTGACCTGTAATCTAATCCCTAATCCTAAACACACAGACACGCACACGAGTGCATGCACAAAATCCCACTGTGAATTTGATTTTAATTCGCATTAGATATCAACTATTCAGAGATTTCTTTTCGAAGGGGGTGATTGTCTAACAAGAAAACCCCAAATGGAAACCGAAAGAGAAATTGTAACTCTTATTCACCTTTTAGCTTAATGACTATCTCAGCAGGAGTCCTGCTCATTAGTGCTGCTCCATTCTCACCAAAACACTCATTTAGCTTTCCTCTTAGCCTTGAATTCTTAACTGGAGTCTCATGTTAATGAGAATGATGGCACCATTTGCATCCTTAAGACTACATTTGTAACTTTGTTAAAAAAAGTGTTTATCATCATTATTATTATACATTTTTCTTATTATTGTTGTAATATTTACTTACTATATGTAATATGTAGTAAGTAGTAGTAATATGTTTGTCATAGATATCTCAAAGGTAGAGAGATAGAGTAAGGAAGTCCCTACTAGTAAAATAAAATAGAAATGTATACCTCTCTTTTCCTTAATTGTCAGCCACCCTGGGGCAGCAGATTAGTTACACAGGAAGTAGAAATGTGAAAATGTACTAGAAAGTTGTTCTCAAAACTTTCATTATGTTTTTACTTGTCAGGCCTGGTCTGCAGCATGTGTCTTGTCAAACACACAGCCCTGGCTATGGTAAATGAGGCCCACCTGTTCTTTCTTCCTCATATCACTGAGAACCTATTTTACAAGCCCTCTGCCTCTGCTTGTTTCTAAGCAACAGCCACTCCTTGTTTACCTATGCGTTTTTGCATTGTGATTCTCATCTGAACAACATAAGCCCAGCCCCCATGAGAGAAATGCTTGTCAGTTCGCTTTATTCAAAGTAGCATTGATGCAAAGGTCACTGTGTATTAGCATGTGGTTATATACTGTACTCCAGAGCACGAGCTTCCTGAAATTCTTTTTTTAAAATCTCATTAATAAATGCGGTGCGTATTTTAATGTACTACTCATTCTCTCATCTTTCTATATGGGATTATACCTTCTAGATTGAATTTATGGTTTAACAATAACACCATGTGATCTTTTTGTTACATAACCAGCCTGTCATTCTGTTTGAGCAGGTATTTTATTGTCTTCATCTGCAGCTATATTGCACCTTTCCAGTAACTTGATCTTAAATATTGAGCTGACGACATCACAAAGGGATATACTGTAGCTTAGCCAGTGCCAGTATTAGGATGCTATAACAAAGTAGTTGATGACATTTTGTTCAGAGCCAATCGATATGATAGGAAAAGATAGAGAAATGTAACCACGACACACCAGATGGTTTGTTTACACAGAAGCATCTGAGAAGTCATCCTTGAAAACTGTTTGGAAAAGGGAAGGCACTTTCAAAAATACTTGGCAGGTGATTGGATGAACCATCTGTCTATCACTGTCTATCACGGGCTAAACCACGCCCATAGCTGCCAGTAGTTCCTCACACGACGCTGATTGGTCCGAACCAGCTGTGGTTCGGCCACAATCGCATTAACTTGAAGCCTGATAAGATGGATTCTCGCGATCGCGATTCTCGCGGTGAACTCGTGATCTCGCGAATCCAGCTGCCTCGCAAGGTAAAGAGAAATGAGGTCCAGGTTGAAAATGGTGGAACTATCCTCACTCACACACACATACACGCACACACACTTAACATGCACACACACACACACACAGGTATTTATGCACTTACCTATTTCACTGACTTTCATTTTTAATCTCATTAATAAATTGGTGCATATTTTAATGTACTACTCATTCTCTCAGTTTTCTATATGGGATTATACCTTCTAGATTTAATTTATGGTTAAACAATAACACCATGTGATCTTTTTGTTATATAACCAGCCTGTCATTCTGTTTGACCAGGTATTTTATTGTCCTCATTTCCTGCACCTATATTGCACCTATATTGCACCTTTGCAGTACCTTGGCGATCATAAACAAATGACCCTTTTCATGAAGCCCTCTTAAACATTGAGCTGTACGGGCGTCCATTCTCCCTCCGGCATGCACGGCATCAAACAATACATCAAAACATTTGATGAATATGCTGCAAATTAATTGTCTATTGAAAAGTAATTTTTATATCAGTGTTTTTTATGGGCTTTGCAGAAAGTTAAGCCTGCTCATCCTAGCTGTGACAATAATTAGTAGTATGGTACACTTTGTATAACATGTTTCTTGGTTTTCGCTGCGGCACTAGCAATGTCGTAACATCCAAGGAATGTGATACCAATCTTTGGTCATGAAAGCATACGTGTTATTCAAGGCCCGTTAGTTAAGTTAAGTCACATAGTCTAACAGTTTTATTCGCCTGACGTCACAAAGTGCAGTGACTTGTCACTCCTGTCTTGAGACTCAGAAGTGATACACACTTTTACTGGCTTTAAGATTAGATAGAAACATTGGCCAAAGGTACCCAATACCCCACTAACCTAGTGTCTAATTGTGTGAAATCAGATAAGCGTTCTAGAAGAAGCTCAGCTCTTCTGGCGTGAGCGGTCCCATCTGTGAGCCTTTAGTGGGGATCAGATTGGAAGAGCTGATTCTGTGATTAGCTCTTAACACAACGCTAAATCTGCGCTAATCTAACAAAAAATATTGATAAAGTGGCAATAAAGTCTTTCCACAGTATGTTTAGCATCTTCAACAACACAACACAACCCCCCCAAAAAAAAACAACAACAAAAAAAAAAAAAATATTGTGACAGCATAACTCAACAACATAGGCCCTTTTGCGGGTCCTTTACGAATTCACTTCACACAAATGTGTTTGAGGGTCCATAAGCTTGCTTGGTTTCAAAGTGTTTGACGTGACAGGAAGATGAGATAGGTGATTTCATTCTGTTCCCTCAGAATCCGTAGGCGTGTTGATTTCTGCATATTGCTGCATGCCTGTCTAGGGGTGGACACATCAGCACGCTTGTGTCCAGACCTGTATGGTATGCAGCCTATTCTGAAACAGCCAGGTCCCCATTCCCAGCCTTGGCTAACAGATGGAACCCTAGGATTTCAGGACTCCATCTCAACACATGCCTGGTATGCTATTGTGTTTCCTCCTGTAATACAACAGATGTGTATACAAAAGTATCTGGGAGGTGTTCACTCTTCTTTTAATATAAGCTCCCTTGGATTTCACCCATTAAGAAACGTGGGACGTTTCGCAGGGTTGAGGTTTTTAGTAATTGTTGAATTCAGACCATAGTTCTGGCAAAGTGGTTAATAGATTGGAAAGTACCAGGAATGTCATGGCTAGCCTTGTTTTTATCCAAGGTTGGCTGACTTGTTGTTGTGCTGGTATTTTCTGGGCATAATCCCCCTCCCCCATCTACGTTGCCAGTTCTGTGCTGTGACATGTCAGTATCGGTATGAATGTAAACACATCAGAGATGGGTGTGTGAATAAGGTAGCAAGAATGGTACTATTTCACAACTAGGTCCATGCACCAATTGTAGCTTAGTTTAGAAGCACCATTAGACAAGATAGATCTTTGTTTGGAAGCTCTCGTTAACTGTTCATGTTTAGTTTGTGTTCATGAGGTAATGAGTGTTTCTTTGCATTCGTAAGTTTACATACTGGATAAAATGGAGAGGACTTTGCTTTTCCAGTCTGGTCATGCATCAAATTGTTCCCACCCAGCCAAAACATGAGTAGAGTCAAAACGAAACATTTCAAATATGTCTGAGAGAAAGGAATCAGTAGGGCAGTAAAGAGACCTGCATGCTTTCTTGCCCTTGCCTTTTGTCTGTTATTTTAAACTTTTAGGTCCAAAAGAGCCACAAAAGAGGCTGAAGAGAGAATAATTGCATAATCAAAAAACCCAACAGGTTCACACTACAAATCTCATCAAAGATGCAGTTAATGTTAGGCATAAATTCCATGACTATAACTAGACAAATTGACTCATAGTGGTCATTGAGAATAGAGGACTATTTGACAGTAATGGTTTCCAAATGAGTAGTGTTGTCTGTGTTCTTGACTTTGTACAGGCCGAACATTATGCAATGCAAGCAGTTCACACAGCCTCTGGCAGATCAAGCTTCAGGCTAAACCTCACTGTTCCTAAACTATGTCCGATAGAAAGGCAATGGGGATGAGACAGGCCTCTCCCCACTAAAGTTGTGTGTTATTTCTCTTAAATAACACTTAAATCTGCAAAATCCAAATGCCTTTTTGTGAACAGTAAAAGTAGCGCGATGGTAAATAGCATGTCAAACTGTGATAAGTGAGGGTACAGATGTCTTTTCTAGAACTTTGCTGCAATTTCCTGTCCTGTTTTCACAACTCAAATTGTTCTTCCTATCTGTGGCGTGTGGCCTGTTGCCACATAGAAGAAATAGACTACTGGGGGTAGTTTTCACAAATAAGTCTTATTCGTGGGTTTAACATATGTTACTGGGACTAGATCTGACACATGGGCTGTATCTATGAGTTAAGTCATGTTACTCTATCAAAAAACATTTGGAGCCCATATACATCTGGTAAGGTATTGATTATGTAGTCATTATACCATGTCCTGGCAAAATACTCTATTTTATTTATTTTGAACGATGACACTCTTTATTTTTGTTAATTGTGGTAAGATCTGGCAGTATATATCCAGGTTTATCATCTGTTTATAAACCTTGTTTGTGTTGTTTACTTTAAACAACAGTTGGAATTTTCTACACTACGATGCATGGTTCATATTTACTTTAGGTCAACTGCTCCCCTGACAATTACCAATGGCTCATATAAAGTTTGTGGGGGGGGTCTTTGCACACAGCATATTTGTGTATTTACTTCTTTCAAAAAAGGGATCTACAATTGAGCATGGTGTGACAGGAACTGAATATGTTTTTTCTGAGAATTTAACACCAATTCATGGCCTTGCTGCGGTAGTGAGGTGGGGAGATAACAGTTCTGTCAGAAATAGTAGGGTTGTCATGTTTGTGTCTATCGTGTCGGCATTGTGGGGACAGGGTGTCTGCAAATGGCAGGTGTGGCTTTGAGAAGCCCACTGTGCTGCTTTTGAATTCACCAACACCGTCATTAACACAGACCAACCGGGTGTTCATGCTTGCGTTCGTTTGTAAGGTACATGTCCCACATGTCACATTTGCAGATCATATATTTAAAATGAATCTCATTTGGTTTGCAATCAATCCCGTCAAAATGCAAAAGTATTTCATTGAAGATGTTGTTGCAGTAATTATATTATTTTTCGACAGTCATATCTAAGAGAGTGAACATGTGTTCAGAACTCAGTGAGTCAGAAGGAAAGAGTGGGAGTTGTGAAGTTTCCACTCTTAACACTGAGAAAGACATTTTCTTCTGAATGTGGTCTAACAGACAGGAAGCAGAAACCCGCTGCCTAGTGATGCTTTTCCTGTGACTGCAAGATTCACAGGTCAGTTTGTGGGTGTTTTTCTACTCTTTCCTGAAATATATTCACCTCTATTTCAAGCTAGCAGCATTTTTCTCAGTTGCTCCATAGTAGCAAGCCTGATATGCACTGCTGTGATAAAGGGCATCTTAAAAGTTTAAAGATAGGGAACAGCCAATGGAGACTCAAAAGGATACACGCCTGTTACATAATCAAAGAAATCCTTGACCAAAAGAGAAAGGAGAACTAGTCTCCGGGGACATTTCTGAACTCTTAGCAGTGAGGATGTGGCGCATTTTCCTATTCCAGACCAACCATACTACTCTATCAAAGCTAATGTGTCATACTCTATAGAGTGTTGGCCCGACGAGTTAGTTATCGATGAGGTAGCACTGGCGGGACCCTGCGCTGCTTGTGTGTCTCCCAGACCCTCGGGCCGGAGTGGAAAACTACAAGGCTCGCGAGAGATGAGATTAAATTCCATTCTCCTTCTGAAAGCCTGTGCTCGAGGTGACGTTTTTCTTTCAGTCTTCATTTGGCTCTGGCACGCAGCATAGCCTCCCCTTAGTGCAACAGACAGATGTCAGCGTGGACTTAACAGTAGTTTGTTCTGTTCTGTCTAAGTTCGTGATGCCTGGTGTTCCACGCTGCGGCCACTGCAGCTGCAAGCTATTAATGGTTACCCCCCCCCCCGTACTGAAATCTGCCCGTATATCTTCACATGCACGGTAGGGTCTCAAGCTTGCACGTATGGCAATCCCTCGTCCCTCCCCAATAAAGTTGAGCTGCAGTTGAAACATGGCGAGGCATGCCGCGTTGAGCAACACTGGGTGGTGAGTAAATTGAAGACTCTACAGAAAATATACACTACATCGACAGTTTTTACGCTACACAGACACGGTGTTGTAGCCTACTTTGCGGCGACGGTGAAAACTACCTCTGTGTGTTGTCTGGCGTCTAGGCAACTCCTTAATTACTGTCCTCTTTCTCTGTTGAATTAGCAAACACCTCCCAGGACTATGACCTTTTCTCTGTCTTGTATAATTCACAAGAGTTTGCCTTCAAGTTCTGCTTTCCTTCCAAATTGGTCATTGTTTTGAAATCAAGTTAACTGTGGGTTTGTTGGGAATACTTTCATTTGGTGTAGTTGGATTGAAACATGGTTTGCTAACTCATTTATAACTGTTTTTTTCTCTTTACAGTGACAAAGTTTCTTTGCCACTGATATAGTTTTCCTTACATATTGTTGTGCAGTCTGACCATCACCGGTGTCACAATATACCCAAAAGGGAATTGTGGTTCCAGAAATGACGGCCAGGATCTTTTGATGCCCATGTGGACTATCACTGGGGTCCAGGACTTAACTCGACCCTCATATCACTGAGTCATTTCCTTTACAGGAACCCAGAGGATCCTGCAAAAACAGCACTTCTGTGCTAATACCATCCAGTGACCACGTAGAGGAGGTGTTGACCTAGGCCTTTTCTGCCAACTTGCAGAATGATGTTTTACTCATAGCCCTGTACAGCTAAATTGGTTAAACTTTTGTAGGAACTAATTCAGGTTAAGGTTGTTGTTTTTTCCTTTATACTGAGGCCCTATTCACCAAAGTGTGTATTACTCAGCAGTTTGTGATAAAAAAGCAAATTCACTGCTTAGTGTCTAACCCTTGTTTGTGTCAAGATATTGTGGAGAGGACTCTTTGATTTATGCCCATTGCAATTTTAGAGGTCCTGTTTGCCTTGACTAACCCCGTGCCGGGAAAAACCATGCATGTCCTGAAATGCCAGGAATGCCACTCATTCTCCTTGGCTGGCAGCAAGGACCTCCTCCCTCTGTACGTTTTATCTGGTTTGTCTAAAGTGCTCATCAGGTCAGAGCTATTCTGAAATTCTTCTCCCTAGCATCTATCCCTGAAATGCTGACAGCGCCGAGGCCATGATCTCACCCATTTATGCAAAGTGAGCGAGTGCAAGAGCCAGTATCGTCCGTCCGAGTCCTCTTACAGCTGTATCACAGCCACAACCGGTGCGCTGCCGAAACCGCCGCGCTGCCCGAAGACATACATTTTTGTAACCTGAGCTGAAAATGGCAGATAAGTAGAGTTTGCCCTGTTCCTTTGCCTGTATTCCACAATGTTTGCTCGCCACATGCAGGGTGACTCATTGCGTAGTCATTCAATTGGCTTAAATTACCTCCTTTCATGGTCAACAATGAGCTCAGCTGAAGAGACTAAAGTGGGGGAAGTAGGGCCTTCTGGGAATGCTGCATTTGTTCATGAATCCTGACTGTAATTGGTTGTTATTGTGACTGGCAGTCACCATGCCTGTAGGGGCGGAGTAGAGCAACGTTTCTTTCATAATCTTCCTCGGTGTGATACATACAAGGCTGGCATACAACCTAAAACAGACTAACACGATTTCCGGAGGTGGAAAGAGGGATAGAAACAATCTCATCACCCTTGTCACGTGACATAAGCCACAGTGAAGCAGTAACGCCTGGTAACCATAGTAAAATGCTAGTCGGTCTAACAAGGCCCCACCCAGGCTAGGTCATCGGCACAGTCTATTTGCTCTGTTGAGTATTAAAAACGGTCTAACTCTAAAGTCCCTCCCTCCTGTCTTTCACTGCTGCTCTCCTCCTCCTCCTCCTCCTCTCTTCTCTCTGTCTGACGTAGTCAGCGCAGTCACAGCCCTTGCTCTGTGTTGGACAAGGCAGCTGTTGTCATGTGCTTTGGGATGATGTGCAGGCTGTGTCTGGCTAATGGCTGAGTGAGGTTCTGTTGCATCCCTGTCTACTGTTAGCACTGTGCCAACTGGGCCATCCAGATCAATGAAGCACTGACAGGAGGATTATAGCAACGAAACACACACACACACACACACACACACACTGAGACATTTTTGTATGAACACAGCATGAAAAAGCTAGTCTCATGACACATGCGTGTCTCACACAAACACGCACGCACACGCACACAAACACACAAACACACACACGTCACTGTTATCGATCAGACAGATGAAGGAAGAAGGAGAAAAGGAGGAAGAGAGCATGCCACCCCGTGCACTTCTATCTTGATTCAGATTGATTTGATAACAGCCCGTTTCCTGTCATCCGATAACCCAGTAATGATTGGACACTGCAATTCGTTCATCATTTACCCACAATCCTCGCTGCAAGCTCACAGGCTGAGATCCTCTTCCTAACAGCTCCACATCAATAACAGACATAGAGACTCTGAATAGAGTAACTGAAATATGAAAGAGGAACTGACATGCTCCTGTATTGAGAAAGCCTGGAGGGTTGAGGGTTATTTGTCTACTCATGCCCGGGAGGAGGCAGACGGACTGGGCAGGACAGACTCTCCCACATGATTTAGAGCTCTGGATGTTTACTTCGTCCCGCGCGGGGTCTCTTGGTCCAGCTTCAGAGAGGACAGACGAGGGGGTCCTCTGCCTGTGTGGTCCATGTGACAGTGCGTGGATGGAGAGTCGCTTAACAGACGGCCTTTAACTGGTCCGAGCGCCCTCTCCCTTTGGTACCCTCGTATAACAACCCCCCCACCCCAGTTCAAGTCCAACTGGCCTGTTTCACTCCCAAATAAGCCATGGGAACTGGGCTCTGAAGAGCTCCAGATGGCAGGGTCCAGCTGTGGCAGAGGTGAGCCAGGCCACCGCTCAGGAGAGAGGCAGCAAAAGCAGCAGGGAACGAAGGGTTGATTAGAATGCAAGCCTGGCCTAAACAAGT